>JADHKN010000027.1:0-288271 GCA_019925475.1 Ophiostoma ips
CCGTTCATGACCTACTCGTACTCCTCCGTACGACGTACATGTCCGTCCTTCCTCTCCCCTCCCCCCCCCCCCCCCCCCCCCCCCTCCCCCCTCCCCCCTCCCGCGTCTCCGCCTCCGACGCCGTGAAGCTCGCTCCGGCCGCCCGCCGCACCCCTCCCACCTCTCAAGATGTTGCGCGAAGGCCGTCGCCGGAGCCCGGAGAGCTCCCGGCGCCACCGGAGGTCGACGCGGCGCCGCTCCCTCGACAGCACGGCCCGCCCGCCCAGCGCGTCGGCATCGCGGGACGACGGCGCCAGCGTCAGTTCCCGGCGTCACCGCAACCGTGAGCGGGAGCGTGAGCATGACCGTGAGAGTGTCCGCGGGAGTGTCCGCGACCACGACGCCCACAGCAGCATTTACGACAACCACCGCTCATCACCCCCACAGCGGCAACTAACAACAACAACAACAACAACAAAACCAGACATACGAGTAGACGACGTGTCGCCGCCCGACGCGCCATGGCACATCCGCTACGGCGGCTATGCCGACGAGTACTACGACACCAGCAACCATTTTGATATCCACCTGCCGCCCTCGGCCATTGCGGCCGGCCGGCCCGTGTCTGCGGCGTCCATGCCGCCCACCACCGTGGCCGCCGCCCTGCCGCCCAGGTCCTCGGCCGACCCCTACTTTTACGACCGCCACCGCCAGGACGACCCGGAGATGCTGCCGCGGCCGCAACGCCTGCAGCAGATGCCGCACCAGCCGCACTCTCAAGCCACGCAGCGGCCTGGGCGCGCCGGCTCGGGCTCGTCGTCGCTGCTGTCCACCGACTCGTGCACGTCCGAGTCGCTGCTCAACATCTCGGCGCCGCGCACGCACGTCAAGGGCATCATCTCCTTCTTCCGCAGCTCCAAGTCGACCGACAACAACAACAGCAGCAACAAGTCGCGCCACGGCTCGCCGCCGCGCCTCCGCCGCGTGCCGTCCAAGCAGTACAAGAAGAAGAAGCGGTTCCTGCGCTTCAACAACTCCAGCTCGTCCTCGCTCGACGACGGCTTGTACTACGGCCAGGGCTACATCCCGCGCGACGCGCGCGAGCGCGAGGAGGAGCGCCTGCGCCTTGCCGCCGGCGGCGACGGCAGCTCCGCCGCTGGAGCTGCTTCTGCCGCTGCCGCCGCCACCGCCGCCGCCGCCGCGGCGTCCTCGTCTCACACCGACCTTGCCTACGGCAGCAACGAGTACTACGGGCACGACTCCTCGCCCACGCGCCGCTCGAACAAGAAGGACGAGGACGAGGAGATTATCCGCATCGGCCGCGAGCTGGCCCAGCTGGCCCAAGACGACAGCCGCCGCGACTCGGGGCGGTTCAGCCGCCGGTCTGCCGCGCTCCAGGCGGCCGGCGCCGGTGCCGTTGTGCAGCGACTCCGCCACCACCGCTCGCACCACGGCAGCAGCCGCGACGACTACGAGGAGACCCGCGGTCTGGGCCTGTCCCGCCCGTCGCAGAGTCGCCGGCACCACAGCGACATTCCGACGTCGGATGAGGATGAGTCCGAGTGGGAGTCTGCTTCTGACGATGACGACGACGATGATGACGACGATGACGATGACGATGACGACGACGACGATGAAGAAGATTCCGAAGACGTGTCGGATGACTCCTTTAGCAGCAGCAGCCGTAGCAGCAGTGATGTCGACTCGGCCTTGGCGTACGGCGCGCCTGCTGACCGCAGCCTTCAGCAGCAGCAGCAGCAGCGTCACCTGCAGCAGCACGCAGAACATCAGCTGCACCCCCTGCCCCGCACGTACCCGCGCGGTCGGCGCGCGTCCGACAGCAGCAGCCAGTCATCGTCGTCGGATGATGCGTCGCCGGCTGTCGTGGCAGGACTCGGTGCTGCCGCCCTTGCGGGCGCGGGCATCGCGTCGGCCATGACCGCGAGCCACTTTGTTGCTGCCGCTGACGACCGCCCGCCCAGCCAGTCCGACTCATGGAACTCGCCGCGCCACCGCCACCACAACCACCACCACCATGAGCGCCTAGAGTCGGCCGAGATCAAGACGCCCCAGCCCAGTGTGCCCGTGAGCCGCCGCGTGTTTGACGAGGAGGCCATTCTGGAGCGCGAGCGCAAGCAGGAGCGTGAGCGTGAGCGGGAGCTGGAGCTGGCGCGTGTGCGGGAGCGCAAGCGTGAGCTGGAGCTGGAGCTTGAGCGGGAGAAGGAGCGCGAACGCAAGCGTGAACTTGAGCTTGAGCAGGAGCGTGAGCGTGAGCGTGAGCGTGAACGTGAACGGGAGCGTGAACGGGAGCTCGAGCGCGAGCGGAAGCGTGTCCTGCGCGAGATGGAGCTTGAGCGCCAGCGTGAGCAGGAGCGCCAGCGCGCGCTGGAACGCGAGCTCGAGCGGGAACGGGAGCGCGACCGCGAGCTCCAGCTCCAGCGTGAGCGTGCCCAGCGCGAGATGGACCGCGAGCGCGAGCTGCAAAAGGAGCGCGAGCGTGCTGCGGCGCGGGAGCTGCGCAAGGCGGCGCGCGAGGCTCGTGAGGCGGAGGCTCGTGAGGCTGCAGCTCGTGAGGCGGAAGCTCGTGAGGCTGAGGCCCGTGAGGCTGAGGCGCGCGAGGCCCGTGAGGCCAAGGCCCGTGAGGTCCGCGAGGTCCGCGAATCCCGCGACGCGCACGACACCCGCTCCAACGGCGGTGCCGCGTCCTCGGTGGTTTCCTCAGCCGTCGGCGGCGCCATTGGCATTGCCGCGGCCGAGCTGCTGCGGTCCAGCGAAGAGAAGGAGAAGAAGAAGAAGGAGCGGAAGGAGAGGAAGGAGAAGGAGAGAAAGGAGAAGAAGGCCAAGGATGCCGCCGAGGCGGCGGCTGCCCCGGAGGAGGCGCAGTCTGTTGTGGTGCGCCGCGACGAGCGTCCTGAGGAACCGCGCTCCGAAGAGCTGGCCGAGCCGGCTGCTGTCAAGCGCGAGACGCACGAAGAGCGCCGCGAAGCCCGCCGCGAGGCCCGCCGCGAGGAGCGCCGCAGAGTCCGCGACCAGGAGGAGCAGCGCTTGAAGGAGTTGGAGGAGCAGCGCTTGAAGGAGCTGGAGGAGCAGCGCCTCAAGGACTTGGAGGAGCGGCGCTTGAGGGAGCAGGAGGAGCAGCGCATGAAGGACTTGGAGGAGCAGCAGCAGCGCCGCACCGACCGCTACTACCACGGCCAGGAGGAGGCCAAGCGCCTTGCGGAAGAGGCCCGCCGCGTCGTCGAGGCGCGCAACCAGGACGCCGCCGTCCAGGAACGCCGTGCGGCCGAGGCCGAGGAGGCGGCCCGTCGCGAGCGCCATGTTGCCGAGGCGCGCGAGGCGGCCCTCAAGGAGCGGCGTGCGGCCGAGGCGTGGGAGGCCGAGCTTGCGGAGCGGCGTGCTGCGGAGGCGCGCGAGGTGGCCCTCAAGGAGGAGGAGGAGAAGTGTGCTGCCGAGGCCGCCCTTGCCGAGCAGGGTGCTGCTGAAGCCGAGAAGCGCGAGAAGGAAGAGAAGCGTGCTGCGGAAGCGCGCGAGGCTGCCCTTGCCGAGGAGGAGAAGAAGCGTGCTGCTGAAGCCCGTGAGGCTGAGCTTGCCGAGGAGAAGCGTGCCGCTGAAGCTCTGGAGGCTGCCCTTGCCGAGCACCGTGCTGCCGAAGCTGCGAAGCGCGAGAAGGAGAACCGACAGGACGACGCGGCCAAGGCTGTCGAGGCACCATCCACCAGCAACGACATGTTCGGCCCGCCCACGTCTGCGCCGTCGGTCGACCCGTTCCAGTTCCGCGCCGCCGACGACGATGACAATACCATTCCGACGCCCGTGGCCGAGCGTCCGCTGACGCCCAACATTATCACGGTCGACGACGGGCCGTCCTGGGCGCGTGATGAGTCGCCAGACAAGGATGGCAGGTCGCCGTCACCGTCGCCGCCCCCCCGCGGCCGGCTGACACGGAAGAAGAGCGCGGCCGAGGTGATTGCCGAGCGCACGAGCCACTCGACGGCGCCGATTGACGAGGCGGCGATTGCGGAGGCCGAGAAGAAGCTGATGGAGGATGAGAGCGAGTACTGGGACGAGGCGCACCGGGGGCGCAGCAACGGTCGGGGTGAGCCGCGCGACTCGGAGGGCCGGACGGAGCGCGATATCCGCGAGGAGGCCAACCGCTACTACCGCACGACGGCGATGGCGCGGCGCATGTCCGAGGAGAAGATCCGGCAGCGCAGCCCGTCGCCCGAGGCGCCCATCTTCCGCATTGTGACGCCGCCGGAGATGGCGCACCGGCCGGAGAAGAGCCCGTACGGCGAGCCCAACGCCGACGTGCAGTTCGACAACAAGCTGTACCCCGTGGAGCTGCCGGGGTTCCTGGGCCCGTCGCTGACGATCCGCGACCGGCCGGTGCTGAATCTGGTGATGCCGACGCCGGTGCCGTCGCCGAGCCTGGACAAGCAGGTGGCGAAGCTTGAGTCGAAGGTGGAGTCGAAGGCGGAGTCGAAGGCAGAGCCGAAGGCGGCATCGACGGCGGCGGTGGGCGAGACGCGGTCGCGCCCGGCCAGCGTGGCAAAGAAGGAGCCTGTGGTCGAGGGAAAACCTGGTCGGGCGAGCGTGGCGAAGAAGGAGCCTGTGCCTGAGGGTAGACCGCGCCGGTCGAGTGTGGCAACGAAGGAACCGGTGGCCGAGGGGAGACCCCGTTGGTCGAGCGTGGCAACGAAGGAGCCTGTGACCGAGGGAAGACCGCGGCGGTCGAGCGTGGCAACGAAGGAGCCGGTGGTTGAGGGAAGACCACGCCGGGCGAGCGTGACCGAGGGGAGACCCCGTTGGTCGAGCGTGGCAAAGAACGAGCCGGTGGCCGAGGTGAGACCGCGGCGGTCGAGCGTGGCAACGAAGGAGCCTGTGGTCGAGGGCAGACCGCGCCGGGCGAGCGTGACAAAGAACGAGCCGGTGGCCAACGTGAGACCGTGCCGAGCGAGCGTGGCGAAGAAGGAGCCGGTGGCCGAGGTGAAGAAGGATGTTGTTCCCGATGCTGTCCCTGCGGTTGACACGATCCCCGAGGTTGTTCCCGAGGTTGTCCCCGTGGTTGTTCCTGATGTTGTTCTTGAGGCTGTTCCCAAAGCCATTCCCGAGGCCGTTCTCGAGCCCGTGCCCGAGTCCGATACTGAGGCCTTTCCCGAGCTTGTTCCCGAGGTTGTTCCCGCGGCCGTCCCCGAGACCGTTCTCGAGCCCGTTCCCGAGGCCGCTTCTGAGACCGCTTCTGATTTCGTCCCGGAGACTGCACAGGATTCCCCCTCATCGCCGAAGCTGTCCAAGAAGGAGCGCAAGGAGAAGCGCGCGCTGAAGAAGAAGCAGGAGGAAGAGGAGGCGGCACTGCAAGCACAGGCGGACGACGAGGCCCGGCAGAACCAAGACGAGCCCCTCGCGGATGCGCCCAAGGAGCCGCTGCGCAAGTCGGGCTGGGCCTCGCTGGTCGACGTGGTGTCCGGTGCGGCGGCCAGTGTTGTTGCTGCCAGCACGGCGCCGTCGACGGTGTCGGAGTCCAAGGAGCAGGAGCAGGAGCAGGAGCGGGAGCGGGAGCGGGAGCGGGAGCGGGAGCGGGAGCGGGAGCAGGAGCAGGATCGTGACCGTGACCGTGACCGTGACCGCGACCGCGACCGTGACAAACAGCCCATAGCCGCCGAGACGCTGATCGGCAGCTTCCCCGACACGACTCCGGAGCAAAAAAACGGCAAGGGCGGCGACAGGGTTGAAGAGGAGTCCTCTCGCCGCCCCCAGACCAACAGCACTCTCCTCTTAACCGAGGAGCCCTCCTCTTCTTCTTCTCCGCCGCCGACGACGACGTCACCGCCAGCGCCCGCCACGACAACACCGCCCTTCCGCGACCATGATCTCGAGTTTGCCGCGATTGTGTCGGCCGGCCTGCCCCAGTACGGCTTCGACTCGGAGATTGTGGTGCGCGACCCGTCGTACTGGCAGCGCTCGTCGGCACCCGGCTCGAACGACTCGGCCGACGAAACCGGGTCGCCGTCGCGCGCCATTGTCTCGGAGACGGCGCTCGGCGACGGTCCCACGGTGCCGGTGCGCGCGGGCCGCAGCAAGAACGCCATCCGCCGCGAGCTGAAGCGTCTCTACAAGGAGCGTCTGGCTCTGGAACCCGACGAGACAGACGGCACGATGGACGAGCCCTACGTGATGCCAACTGCGCGCACTGCGCCCTCGCCCATGCCTGCCGACGACGTGCCGCCGCCGCCGCCGCCAATTGAGGCCCACCTCGTGCACTCACCGCCGACGCCCGACAACCAGTTCTGGCTGCCGTCCAAGATGCCGTCGGCGCCGCCACCGCTTGTCCCCACTGTGCTGCCCTGGGAGCTGGCGATTGAGACGCCCCAGCCGCAGCGCAAGGCGCCGTCGGTGCTGTCGGAGCTCGAGGACTGGCCGTCGTTCAACACGGCAGAGCCAGAGGATGAGCCGGAGGCAGAGCTGGCACGAGAGACGGTTGACCCCGTGGAGGTGGTTGAGCCGGCCGAGATCATGGAGCCAGCGGAGATGGTCGAGGTGGTTGAGCCCGTTGAGGTTGTGGAGGCGGAGGAGGTTGAGAAGAATGAGACGGAGGAGGCGATGCAGCCCGCCGACGTGGAGGAGACGGTTGAGACAACGGAACCCGTCCCCGTCGAGTCTGCCGACCCCGCCGACCCTGTCGACCCCGTCCGGGTCGTCACGCCTGTGGAGGTGGTCGAGCCGGCCGAGTCGGTCGAGATTGTCGCCCCCGTCGAGGTCATTGAGCCTGTTGAGCCTGTGGACGTCGTGGAACCCGTCGAGGTGGTTGAGGCTGTTGAGGCTGTTGAGACGGTTGAGCCAGTTGAGGAGGTCAAGACTGTTGAGGAGGTCAAGGCAGCTGAGCCAGTTGAGGAGATCAAGGCTGTTGAGTCTGTGGACGTGGTTGAGCCTGCTGAGCCTGCTGAAGAGGTCAATTCTGCTGAGCCCGAGGAATCCGTTCAGCCTGCCGAGCCGGTTGAGGAGGTCCAGGCTGTCGAGCCAGCTCCCGTCGACGCAGTTGAGACAGTTGAGGCAGCCAAGTCCGTCGAGGCTGTCGAGGCTGTCGAGGCTGTCGAGGCTGTCGAGCCCGTCGAAGAGGTCCAGCCCACTGAGCAGTTCATCGAGCTGACTGAGCCCGCCGAACCAGCTGCCATCCCCTTCCCTGACCTGCCCGCCGAGCCGACGCCCGAGCCTGCCTCTCGAGAGGCTCCTGCCGACGACGCCACCGTCCTGGCAGAGCCGCCCAAGGCCGAGAAGAAGAAGAAACGGAAGCAGAAGAAGGCCGATGATGCTGCCGCTGCGGCTGCTGTCGCCGCTGTCGTTGCAGCTGAAGCGGCGGCCAGTGCAGCTACCAAAGAGGCAACGGTGTCACCGCCTGCCGTTGCCACTGAGGACACAGCTTCTGCTCCCGCCGCCGCACCCAGCACGGACGCTGCCGAGACTGTCGACGCTGCTGTGCAGACCACGATGCCAGACGAGGAGGAGGAGGATGATGATGCTTCCGGCCGCCCCCGGGCTCCCTCTGACGCGGTGATCGACCCGGAAATTGTCGAACGGGCCATCCGGCCGGCCATCGACCCTTACTTTGGTGACCTGCTGCCGCTGCCGCCCAGCGAGCCCGGGTCACCGGCGGCGTCGGAGCACGACCTGGACGACTACCAGTTCCCGGAGCTGCCGCCCAGCCGGCCCGAGACGCCGCCCGAGCACGAGCGCGACAACTACATCCGCGAGCAGCAGCAGGCGGTGCGGCGGCGTCGTCTGTCGGAGACGCCCATCAAGCCGCCGACGTCGAGCCCGACGGCGGTGCCCATCTCGTTCCTGTTGCAGCGGTCCAGCTCGCCGGCGGGCGCTGTGCCTGGAACAACGCCGCTCGTGTACCCGTCGCCACAGCAGCAGCAGCGGCAGCCGTCGATTGATGGCACTATCACGGATGCGGCGTCTGGCACGGTTGACGGCCCGAGTCGCAGTGGCTCTCTGTCCGAGGCAGCTGGCATTGGTAGCAGTGTTGGTGGTGGTGGAGGAGAGGATGGTGGAACGAGCGACGCGGTGCCTGCGACGCCCGGCGGGGGAGGCCAGACAGGCCGGTCTGTGCATGACTTTTTCTCGCAGCGCCGTCGGCCGCCGCGGCCGCAGTCGTGGGACAGCAGCCGCGACCTGAAGCCGCTGATGCTGGTGATGCACCACCACCGCACGGGTACGGGCAGCCAGCTGTCGGACATTGAAGGCAGCACCAGCACGACGCCCGTGGTGCAGTCGCCGGGTTATGGTGGGTTTGGGCACGGCGGTGGACACTCGCGCAGCCACAGCTACAACCGCAGCCTAGGCAGCAACGGGCCGAGCACGCCGATCCGGCGCGGGTTTGCCATTGGCGGCATGACGGGCATCGGGCTGGGCAGCAGCGGCATGGGCCTGGGCGCGTTTTCGCCGGGCGGCGAGGCGTCGCCGCTGCGTGAGGCACTGGCGCGCGCGTCGGTGGCCAACAACACGACGCGCAGCGGGCTGTCGAGTCCGCGCGGTGTGATGACGCCTGGTCGTGACGGTGACGTTGAGAATAACAACAACTACGCGTTGTCGTCTCGGACGGGCGATGTCGACGACGTCTCTCCCACCACGCCGCACCGCGACCCCGGCGACGATGTCGAGGACTACGATGCGGCCGACGCGTACCACCACCACGACGCGGACCACGGCTACGACTACAACCCGGCGTCCATGGTGCGCAGTGAGGGCTACATGGCCATTTCGTCGCGGCGGCGCATGCGCATGCGCACGGCCGAGTCGGCACTGCGGCCGCGGCGCGCGTCGGTGGAGATCTTGGAGCCGGTGCTGGCCGAGGTGGACGAGGAGGAGCGCAGCGGGAGCGATGATCCGGCGGCTGAGGAGCCGGCGGCTGCTGTGGAGGTTCCCGAGAGTGCGGTGGAGAAGAAGCCGTTTGTGCTGTCGCCGGCGCCGGAGATTTTCAAGGGTTTCAAGGCGATTGATTACAAGGCCAAGACGGACAAGGCTGAGACAGCAGAGGCAGCTGTCAAGCCCGCAGAGGAGGCGACCGACGTCCCTCCGGCTGCCTCTGTTGTTCCTGCTGCCCCGTCAGCCCCGGCTACCCCGGCTACCCCGGCTACCCCCGCTGCCGACTCATCGGCCATGGGCGGTTTTGCGTCGCGGTTCGGCGCGGCCCTGTCGTCGTTGGTCCGACGCCGGCCAGAGGAGAAGAAGGAGGAGGAGGAGGAGGTGGCGAAGAAGATGGAGGAGGTGGTTGAGCCAGCGGTGGTTGAGCCAGCGAAGACGGCGGAGCAGCCTGCCCCCGAGACTCCCGCAGAGGACGAGGCGGACACGTCCAAGAAGGCGCGCAAGAAGAAGAAGAGCAAGAAGGGCAGCCGCGCCAAGAACGTCGATGAGGATGCCGCTGTCCAGCCTGTGTCCCAAGACGCTGTGCCGCCGCTCCTTGCCGGCGAGACGCTGGTGGCCGCGGGCGAGACCGCGCCCGCGCCTGCGCCACCGGTGCTTGCTGACGACGAGTCGACGCTGGTCGGCCCGGAGCTGAGCAAGGCGGTGGTGGATGATCTTCCCGTTCCGTCGACGCCGACACGGGATCGCGCGGCGTCGCTGTCGATGACGTCGCCGGCCACGCCGCCGTCCAAGAAGAAGGAGAGCCGCAAGAAGAAGAAGAAGTTGGCTGCGGAGGCGGCAGAGGCGGCGGCGGCGGAGGCTGCCGTGGAGGGTGCTGTTGAGAGTGCTGTTAAGACTCCTGTTGAGGCTCCTGTTGAGGCAGCGCCTGTGGATGTGACTGCCGAGGCAACCAAGGAGATTGCCACTGAAGAACCCAGTGCTGTGGCAGAGCCGGCCGTCGCTGAGCCCGAGTCCCTGCCTGCCGTCACTGAAGCCGACGCTCCTGTTGATAACAGCGTCGATGCCACCCCCAAGGATGCTGTCGATGTGACTCCGGTGGCTGCCGATGTCCCCCCTGAGGATGCTGCCGCGCCTGTCGTTGACGAACCTTCGACACCCACGACCAAGACGCGCAAGAACAAGAAGAAGAAGAAGGCATCCAAGGCCGAGAACACACTCGCGGCTGATGCGACCGACGCGACCAACCCGACCAACCCTGCTGCACCTGCCGAGCCTTTTTTGGACGAGGCGGCCTTACTAGCCAACGACAATAGTAAGGCCGCCGCCGCCGCCGCCTTGGTGCCTGACACCCCAACATCCTCCGTAGCCAATGAGGCCGCAGCAGACGCCGCAGACGCAGCAGCACCTGCCGCAGCAGACGCAGCCCCCCTGCAGCCCGTGCGCGGCGCGTCCAATGACGACGCGGCAGCCACGCAGGGCGACAGCGCGGATGGTGGCAGCGCGGGTGATGAGAGCAAACCAGGTGAGGTCGTTGCCGAGCGGGATCTTGCTTTGTCTGATCTTCCGTTGTCTGATGTTGTTCTTCAAGAACCACCCACTGTTCACGATACCGATGGCGCCATCCACACACTTGCACCCGCATCTGCACCCACCGACAACGACGACGACATGGCCAAAAAGGTACGCATCGACGACTCCAAGAACGAGGAGTTCTCCTACGAGCCGCACTCGCCGCCCACGGACCGCTCGCTGGTCAAGAAGCAGCGCAAGCTGGCTGCGGGTGCTGCGGCCGCCAGCACGGCCCTCGGTGGTGTTGTCGACGCACCAGCCCTGGCGACCACGGAGGAGCCGCCTGTCGACCAAGCCGCGCCGCCAGCAGACGACGCCGAGCCTCCTGTTCCTGTCGAGACTTCTCTCGAGCCAGCCTCCACCGAGCCAGCTCCTGTCGACTCCTCTGTTGAACCTGCAGCTGAACCTGCCGTGACCAACGACACTGCTCCCTCCGACATGCCCGCCTCGCCGGCGACCGATGCCCTTGCGCAAGATGGTGCCCCCGCCGACCTTCCCCCCGCCGAAGACGAGTCTGCCGCCCTTGCCAAGAAGCCCAAGAAGAAGAAGAAGAGCAAGAAGGGGTCCGTCTCGGAGACGCCCATCAACGACGAGCCGGCTGCTGTCTTGACACAGCCAGCTGCACCAGCTGCTGACGAGGCCAAGGAGGTGCCTGCGCAAGACGCTGCTTTGCCCGCTCTGCCTGTTGAAGAGTCGACGGCCGTCGTCCCGGAGGAGACCCGCGAGCTGCCGCCAACCGAGGCTGTTCCGTTAGCTGAGGAGTCGGCTGAGCCTGCTCAGTCCTTTCGTCCCTCTGAGCCTGAGCCTGAGCCTGCGACAGACGCCTTGACAGATGTGACGGTTCCAGAGCCTGCTAGCACGCCACCGCCAGCCGAGACCACGCCTGCACCCACAGCTACAGCTCCCGCCGACACTCCTCTTGTTCCTGTGCCCACTGAGCCCGCTGAACCTACCGTCAGCCTCAAAAAGTCCAAGAAGCGCAAGAGCAAGCGACTCTCCGGTGACAGCATCGCCACGCTCGACGCCACGCTCGACGAGATTCTGGCACCGACGCCGGCGACGCCTGTCCAAGACAACGCCGCGACGGAGGCCCCAAAGGATGAGCAAGCAACTGTCCCAGCCACGACGACCGAACCGACCGATGAGCCAGTCCAGGCTGCCTCTGTCGCTGCTGACGATCTGACCGTGGCTCCCACTGACGCCGACGCCGACTCTGCTCTTCCCGTCATCAGCCTCAAAAAGGCCAAGAGCAGAAAGGACCGCAGCTCCGTCTCGCCCGACCGCGCGCGCTCGCTTGATGCTTCCGTCTCTGTCGATGGCGACGGTGCCCAGGAGGGTGATGTCGCGTCCAAGCCAGTCGAGTCGGAGGTTGTGATTCCTGTCGCAGAGTCGACGACCGAGGCTGTTTCCGAGCCCGCTGCCGAGCCCGCTGCCGAGGCGCTGCCTGTTTCCGAGTCTGAGCTTGCTGTTACTGAGCCTCTTGTCGCTGAGCCTGTCGAGTCTGAGCCTGCTCCTGTTGAGCCTGCTGTCACTGAGCCTGTCGCCATCGCGCCTGTGGAGCTTGAGTCTGTCCCAGCTGAGTCTACCGCCGAGCCTGAACCTGTTGTGGAGTCTCAACCCATCGTGGAGTCGGAGCCTGTTGCATCCGAGCCTGTCGCAGAGTCTGAGCCCGTTCTCGTCGCAGAGCCCGTCCCAGCCGAGCCTGTGGCGACTGACCTTGTCCCATCCGACCCTGCCCCGGCTGCTGAGCCCGCCACAGAGTCTGAGCCTCCTCTCCCAACAGAGTCTGTCGCGACCGAGCCTGCTGCATCCGAGCCTGTCTCTGCTGAGTCTGTTGTTGCTGAACCCGCCGCAGAGTCTGAGCCCTTGACGGCTGAGCCTGTCCCTGCTGAGCCCGTCACTGCTGAGCCGGTCCCGACCGAGCTTGCTTCATCCGACCCTGCCCCAGTTGCCGAGCCCGTCGCCGAGCCCGAGACTGTTGAGCTCAACCCTGTTGTTGCCGCTCCTGTCACAGAGTCTGAGCCTGTTCTTGCTGAACCTGCTGTGGCCGAGCTTGTTCCATCCGACCTTGCTCCAGTTGCAGAGCCCGTCGCCGAGCCTGAGACTGTCGACCTTGCCCCTGTCATTGCGGATGCCGCCACAGAGTCTGAGCCTTTGACGGCTGAGCCTGTCCCTGCTGAGCCTGTTGTGACCGAGCCTGTTGCAGAGTCTGATCCTGCCCCAGCCGAGCCTGTTTCTGCCGAGCCTGTCCCAGAGTCTCTGCCGGAGCCGACTCCCGTTGCTGACCAGCCCGAGTCTGCTCCTCTTCCCGAGCCCGAGCTCGTTGCAGAACAGCCAGTGCCTGCTCCAGCGCCAGCAGAGGCCGATCCCGCATCCGAGGTAGCCAATGATCCGCAAGTCGAGCCTGCTGCTGTTCCAGAGGACGCCGACACGGCCCCTACGACTCCCCTGAAGAAGAGCAAGAAGTCGAAGAAGGCCAAGAAGGCTGCCGCCGCCGCTGCGGCCCTCGCTGAACTGGAGCAATCGTCGCCGTCTACTCCCATCACTCAGCAGCTGCCCGAAGCTGCAACAGAGACGGCGTCATCAAGCAAAGAGATTGCCCCCGTTGACGAGACGCCCGCCGAGAAGCCTTCCCAGCCGACTGAGACTGCTGTCGACGCTGCACCTGCCTCGACTCTGGACCAGCCCGCTGTCGCGGAGCCGCCCCAGGTGCCTCTGACCGAGCCGCAGCCTGAGCCACAGCCTGAGCCACAGCCTGAGCCACAGCCTGAGCCCCAGCCCGAGCCTCTGCCCGAGCAGCAAGACGTCCCCAAGGACGTCCCTGCCGAGCCCGAGGCCAAGGCCAGCGGCAAGAAAAAGAAGAAAAAAAAGCAAAAGGCTGCGCAGCTCGAGGCTGAGGCATCCGAGCCAGCCACACCGCTCGACGCTCCCACAACCTCCTCCTCCTCCTCTCTCATTCCTGTCACCGACGAAGTCAAGGACACCACCACCGACTTGGCCGCTGCTGCCGACCCCGCGCGGGACGACCAGGCCACGTCTGTCCTTCCTTCCGACGCTGACACTGCACCTCTCCTCGACACGACCGAGGACGCGACGACCACCACGACGACGACGACAACTGAAGCCACTGCTGTGCCTTCCGCCGCCGCCGCTGACGACGACGCATCCACGGCCGACGCCGCCGCCCAGGCGGCCCAGACGAGCGAGTCAGCCCCTACTGAGGCGATGACGGCAGCCGATCACATCGTTGCAGCCGAGCCGGTAGGGCTACGCAAGGAAGAAGAGAAGGAAGAAGAGAAGGCGGGGGGTGATGTGATGGCAAAGGAGGCGGACGCGGACGCGTCTGCCCCTGAGCTGTCGAAGGAGGAGTGGAAGGCAGCTGAGAAGGCTGCCGAGACTGTTGTTGAGCCTGCTGAGGCTGTCCAGCCTGTTGAGTCTGTTGTTGAGACTGTTGAGCCTGCTGTTGAGCCTGTTGTGGAGGATGTTGTGGAGGCTGCCACCGAGCCTGTTGCTGAGCCTGTTGCTGAGCCTGTTGCTGAGCCTATTGTTGAGACTTCTGAGACCACAGCGCCTGCCACTGAGCCTGCTGCAGAACCTGTCGAGGCTGTCCAGCCTGTCGAGACTGTCCAGCCTGTCAAGGCTGTCGAGACGGTCGAGACTGTCGCAGACGCTGTGACTGCTTCTCCCGAGTCAACACCCGACGTTGCCTCTGACCCCCCTGCAGCTGCGCCCCAAGAGGCTTCTGAGACCGCACCCGAGTCGCCTCAGAAGCTGTCCAAGAAGGAGAGGCGGCGACTCAAGGCGCTGGCCGAGGCGAATGCTGCTGCTGAGGCGGAGGCCGAGAAGGTGCTGGAGCCAGTTGTCGCCGCCGAGCCTGCAGTTGTGCCGCCGACTGAGCCGCCTGCCGAGGCCGTCCCTGATGTCTCGGAGCCCGCCTCCCCTAAGTTGTCAAAAAAGGAGAAGAAAAAGAAGAAGAAGAAGACAAAGGGGGACGTGGTTGACGACGGCCCGTCAGCACCAGCAGCAGCAGAGCCCGTGCCCAGTGTTGAGGCGCCTGCAGCCGAGTCAGAACCTCAACCTCTGACTGATCCTGTCGAGTCCTCGGATAAGACTCCAGGTGACGTCCCTGCTGAGGCTCCTGTTGAGGCTCCTGCTGAGGCATCTGAGGCATCGGACGCTCCTGCGACGCCTCGCAAGTTGTCCAAGAAGGAACGACGCTTGTTGAAGCTCAAGGGCCTGGCCGAGTCCGAGGAGCTTGCCGCTGTGTCGGCTCCTGCTCCAGTTGAAGCTCAGCCGCCGGCCGAAGCCACGACAGATGCTGCCATTGATGCTTCCGTCGAGGTTCCTCTTGAGTCTGAGGCGCCTGCTGAGGTGCCTGCTGAGGTGCCTGCTGAGGTGCCTGTTGAAGCTCCCATTGAGACGCCGGTTGATGTTCCTGTCGAGGTTCCTGTTGATGTTTCTGTCGAGGTCCCTGTCGATGTTCCTACAGAGGTTCCTGTTGAGGAGCCTGTTGAAACTGCCGTGGAGACTCCCGCGGAGGCTCCTGTCGAGGTGTCTGTCGAGGCTTCTACCGATGCTCCCGCCGAGGCTCCTCTCGAGGCGCCTGCTGTGCTCGAGTCTGGTCCTGAGCCTGCCAGCGATGTGTCTGCCCCCGAGACAACCACTGCAGATGCCGTCGCCGAGCTCACGACCGACCAACAAGATGCTGTTCGGGACCAGGCACCCGTCTCTGAAGCTACCGAGGTGGCCGCCGCTGAGACAGTTGCCGACGGAGCTGAGCAGACGCTGGCTGAGACCGAGGAGGTCCCTGAGGAGAAGAAGACGAAGAAGTCGAAGAAGGAAAAAAAGGAGAAGAAGGAGAAGAAGGCCAAGAAGAAGGAGAAGCAGGCGTTGGCTGCTTTGGAAGACCAGGCACCCGCAGAGAGTTCCGACGTGGCCACGACTGTTGCCACGGAGCCGCTGCCGGAGCTTGCGCCGACCAAGGAGATTGCTGAAGCTGAGGCTGTTGAGGCGTCTACCATCTCGGACGACTTCCAGCCGACGGACGAGCCTGGGGAGCAACCCCCCGCGGCTCTGGAGTCTACAAAGACTCCCCACCCTCTCGACCCCGATGACAGTGCAACGCCACTTGAGACCGTAGAGGAGGAGTCCGTCGCTACGAAGAACAAAGAGATGGAGGAGAAGGCGGGGGAGGAGCCTGCTGTGCAAGAGCCAGCGCAAGAGAAGGAGGAGGACGTTTCTGTTCCTGCTACCGAGGTGGCTGGTCAGCCTGTTGAGCCCGCCGAGTCTGCTGCCGAGCCGCCTGCAGTGCCGTCGAGACCTCGTACTCCTGTACAGTCTCCGGCACGAGAGCGCCCTCGGACACCGCCAAACCAAATGGTCCAGGTCGGGCATGACGACGAGACCGAGCCTCCTGTGCGACCCCGGCGTGTCGATACCCTTGAGCGCAGCACTGATGCCTCGCCGCCCTCGCTGGGTCTGATCCGACGCACCGACTCGGATTTCTACGAGAGCGACGGGCACATCCCCAAGCTGCTGCCCTTTCAGAGCGTCAGCCCATTCAACGAAGCAGGCCCGGACGAGCTGTCAGTCCTCCCAGAGGAGTCGCAGATGATCGACGACGCGGACCCTTTTTTGGAAGTAGGAGATGGTGAGGAGGGGAGGAAGGAAATGGTGAGAGAGTCCAAAGGAAAGGGTGTGGTGATGGATGATTTGGTTGCGAAGGACAAGACGAGCAGCAAGAAGGATGATGAGAAGAAGAAGAAGGAGGAAAAGCAACAAGGGGGCGTTGTCTTGAAAGAGAGAGACCCCGAGGACCTGCTCATGGCCGACGCCAACGAGAGCAGAGACGAGAACGAGCGGCTCGGCGGCACGGAGCTGAGCGTGCGCCCGGTGGACGAACAAGAGAAAGACAGCCTGGAGAGTCCCGTGCTGGGCCGCCGCGACTCGGACGCGCTGACGCAGACGCCGCTGGGCAAGGCGACGGCCCGACGCCCCATCCTCGAGTCGCCGCGTGCCGGTCGCGAATGGACGGCCGGTGATCCCGAGAAGTCGCCCATGCCGGCGCGTGACCACCACGTTGTTGGTGGCGGTGGCGTGCTGTCGCCATCGCCTGCCATCATCCCCGAGGCGGCGCACCTCGCAAGCATCTCGTCGAAGCCCATCCCCAACCTGGCGCACATGCCCAGCGCCGGCGAGCTGCGACGCGCGACACCCAGCAATCTGCCGCCGGTCATGGAGGAGGCGTCCGAGGAAGATGACTCTGGCCCCAGCCGCCACTACCACGGCCGCGATCTTGAGACCACGCCGTCGCGCACCCACGCGCGCCGGCTGCAGCGTCCCACGACGCCCGACAAGAACAAGAAGCGCGACAGTGGCTACGCCGAGGACCCGCCCGTGATCATCCCACACCCGCACGGCCGGATCCCCTCCGGCGGCAAAGACCAGCCCGACAGCGGCGGCGGCTCTCTACGAGATTGGACTGGTAAGCCTGACCCGGCTGCCACTGCCACGCAGACCAGCCCGCCGACCAGCCCGCGCAACAGCCCCGACCAGGCGCAGTCTAGCATCCTCGGCAGCAAAATCAGACGGCCGGCGTCGGGCGAGCGCGACAAGAAGGCCATGGACTACATCAACGCCGGGCTGTCGGCCGGCGTCGGGCCGGCGCTGCGGCCATCATCACGGCCAACATCGCGGCCAACGTCGCGACCTGCTTCTACGAGTACGGCTTCAGATCCCGACCCCGCGGCAGCGCCCCGCAGCATGTCCGACAATACACACATTGCTGGCCGGGACCGCGACCGCGAGCGGCGCCTCGCTTCGTCGCCCATGGCGGCTGACCAGGTGCTGGCCGGGGGACCGCCGCTGATGCACCAGACGCGTCGCTCCATGTCCAACACGAGCCTGACGCGCTTACGGACACAAGACCCACTTGGTGTGCGGCGGCCTGACAGTCCAGGCATCAACCGCTCGTCCTACTCAGCTACCCCACCCCTGCGGCGGATCGGCAAGCGAATGAGCGGTGACTTACGGTCACTCAGCCAACAACGCAGCCAGAGCGATCTTTCGAGCTTGGGCGAGTCGGCCGAGAACCACACCGCCTCAACCTCATCACGACCCATCCACCGCAACGACGACAGCGCGGGCAGCATTCCAACTGCCAATGAAGGACGCGTCCGCGATAAGGGCATGGCCGACGTATATGTGAGTCATTAATTTTTTTTTTTTCATTGATCATGTCTAGATACTTCATCGCCGCAATTACTAACCATCCACAGGATGGCTACGGCGAGGGCCGCATCGGCTCACCGCGGTCGCCGACCCGGCCGCACAGCATGCGACGCCGACAGAGCATGCAAGTGATGGAACTGGAGAACAGGGTGGAGCAGCTGATGGCCGAGAACCGCATGCTGGCCGAGGCCCGGGCATACGCAGAGCAGTCGACATCGCAAAGAGCACGGGGCACGCTGGCGGACCGCGACACCCAGATCGAAGCCCTCAAGCGGTCGCTGGACGTGCTGCAGCGCGAGGTCAAGCGCCTGACCGAAGTCAACGAGGGCCTCAACTCGGCCATCAGCGCATCGGCGTTGCAGCACAACACCCGCTTTGAGCAGCTCGAGACCGAGCACCTGGCCGTGACGCAGCAGCTGGCCACGACCGAGGCCGAGCGCCAGAAGCACGCCGAGGCCACCGAGGCCGCCAAGGCCCAGCTGGCCGACAAGGACGCCGAGCTGGCCGACAAGGACGCGGAGATTGCCGACCTCAAGGCACAGCTGCAGATCGCACAGGAGCAGATTGCCGCCGCGCAGGAGCAGATCCGGACGATGCAGGCGCAGATCGTCGAGGCGCTGCGGGCCAACGGCGCCGACCTGCTGCAGATCCACGACGTCGACTACTTTGACCATCGGTGCCAGCAGCTGTGCACGCACGTGCAGCAGTGGGTGCTGCGGTTCAGCAAGTTCTCGGACCTGCGGTCGTGCCGGTTGACGTCGGAGATTCACGACGAGAAGATTGTGGACCGTCTGGACAATGCGGTGCTGGACGGGTCCGACGTGGACGACTTTCTGCGGGATCGCGTGCACCGGCGCGACATTTTCATGGCCATGACCATGCACATGGTGTGGGAGTTTGTGTTTACGCGGTACCTGTTTGGCATGGACCGCGAGCAGCGGCAGAAGATCAAGTCGCTGGAGAAGACGCTGCTGGAGGTGGGCCCGGTGCCGGCGGTGCGGCAGTGGCGGGCGGTCACGCTGACGCTGCTGATGCGGCAGCCCATCTTCCGCGAGCAGCGCGAGCAGGACACGGAGGCGGTGGTGCAGGCGATCCTGGCGACGCTGAGCGCGGTGCTGCCGCCGCCGTCGCACATGGAGGGCCAGATCGAGACGCAGCTGCGGCGCGTGGTGCGCGAGGCGGTCGAGCTGTCGATTGAGATGCGGTGCCAGCGCGCCGAGTACATGATGCTGCCGCCGGCGCAGCCCGAGTACGATGCCAACGGCGAGCTGCTGGACACGGTGGCGTTCAACCCGGAGCTGATGAACGAGCGGAGCAGCAGCAGCCGGGCGGACGACGACCAGACGCACCTGGCGGGGGCGCCGGTGCGCATTGTGCTGTTCCCGCTGGTGGTCAAGAAGGGCGACGACATGGGCCGGGGCGACGACGAGATTGTCGTGTGCCCGGCGCAGGTGTTGATGGCGGCGCCGCTGCAGCGACGCGGCGGGTCGCGCGGGTCGCGGGCGGCGGCCAGCACGATTGAGTCGTCGCTGGGCAAGCGGCGCATGATGACGCCCGGGTCTGACGTGGGCGGCGTCAGTTTACTTTCGGCCGGGCACCAGAGCAGTGGCGGCGCTGCCGGTGGCCAGCCGGACAACCGGAGCATGGTCAGCATGGCGGATGCTGATTCGAACAGCAGTCGTCAATGATTTTTTTCTATATTACCTGTTTAATGTTTGTTTTGATTTACGAGTTTTCTTGTTTACTTTTCTGTTGTACACAAAATCTGGTTGACTTTTTTTTACTTTTCTGTTTACTTGCCTGCTTTCGAGCGCGTTTCGTTCATTTCTTCCTGACTATGACTTTTCCTATGTTTTCTAATCTCCACTTGTTTCATTTGTGCTTTTGTTTTGTCTTTCTCATGACTGATGATGACTGCTTTTTTTGACAAAGAAACGTGTTTTGCGACTTGTTAGATAGTTTTGATAGTATGAATAGTTATTACTTGAACGAGCCCGTTAATTGCGATGCGTCGGCGTGAGACATTTGTGGAAAGCAATCCCGAGCAGCCAAGAGAGGGAGAGTGAGGAGATTAGCTCGCCGTCGATCCCCATTGATGGGAGGGGGAGTACGAGCACACACCGTCAGTTGAGCAGGTCCAGCCGCAGCGCAACACTGTTTTCTCTTTTTGGGCGAGTATGTACTCGTAAAAAATTAAAGACGTTGCACCCGTAGCTCTCATTCCGGGGCGTACCAGAACTTGGCGAGTACGGGGGATGGGAGGGTGGGATTGTCTACTTTAAAAGGAGTAGGGGGACTTGAGATAAGGGGATAGCGAATACGGACTGACACTGAGCCAAGCTTGAGAAGCTCGAATAAAAGCTGGTATTCCCTTCTCTACGATACAGGATGCTCGCCGGCATCAGACGGGCCGAGAAAGTGGGATGATGTTGGACGGGACAATAATACGGAGTACTCAACCCCGTTCCCCATCGTCGCTACGCCGACATTGGACGCCGACCGTCAAAGCGTTTTTCCCAGGGCGGACACGGACCACCAAAGGAAAATAAAATAAAATAAAAAAGAGAAAAGAGAAAAGAGCGAGAAGACGCATCGACCCCCTTGAAACCAACGGGCCGAGGGTTCGGGTTCGGGCAGATCGGCGGGGGGGGGGGGGGAGAGGTGAGAAGATACGGAGCAGGAAGAAAGTCACGATAGTGGTCGATGCTATGAGCAGCCAGTCTACCGCGAAGCCGTCGAGTACTCGTAAAATAACCTCGCCGACCTCCTCACAGCCTATTGCTATTTCATCCCAGTTTTTCTAATCCAATAGTTTTTCGAAACAAAGACGCCCCCAAAAGAAAAGCCAACTGTTGCACCAAATCCAGAACGCTGGTCCGGGTCAAAAAGACCAGCCGATTGGGCCCCAGCACAGCTGCTCGGGATGGGGGAAATATAAATGAGCTGCTAGGAGTACGGGGCCATGGACCAGGGACCACGCCAACGGACGAGGACATTATTGATTGGCCGGGTGGGGACAGAACTGGTACTCGTAAAAAAGAGTGACAAACACGGCCCGGGAACTTTGCACCGCAACAAAGGTTGCCTGCCACGAGAGACAAAGACTCTCTCTCCCAAGGCGCTCGCCGTCCTTGTCCACCGCCCCCAGCCGCTAGTGCCTATCCCTGCCGGAGCAGTGATTGTACGGAGGATGCCGCGGTGTCGTGCCACTCGTGTCTATTGCCTAATTTGGGGGTGGTATTTACTTACGAGTAATACTGTGCCACCAACTGCAACAAGGACGATCACGGCTTCCTTTGCGTGCTAGACGAAGGCTCGTACATTTACGAATAACCAACTACTCCGTACACTACTCCCGTACAAGGCGGTCGCTCCTTCCCGACTGCTCGCCTAGCCCGCCCCGTCCCACTCACTTCCTTTTAGGCCCTGGGCCCTCCCCAAAACTTTCTCTTTAGAGTATCCGCCCGCAAACCACCCCTCGAAATAGAATTTATCGATAATAGGCAATAACCTTTGAGCTCTCGCATTCGCATTCGGTTCGCATTCTGACGGGGTGCGTTCTTGTGCGTTTAACAACCTATATGATCGCTGTTGTTGAAACAGCCTCGATCCGTGCACCGTTCGTCTCGTCCGTCTCGGTCGTCCTCTTTCGTCTTTTTGCTTCTCCTGTACATTTTCTTATTGCATCACTCGGGTGCTCCAGTGCCGTGCAGGGGTCTCCAGTGGGCTCCTTCTTCTTCTATTTTTTTTTTTTAAGCACCGTTGCGTTGATGTGCGCGGTTGCGGGCAGGCACGGCGGGAGAGTACCACCAAAAGCACACTCACTTTTTTTTTTTTTCACCGACAAAATACCTCTCATAAGACTCATCTCACAAGAGTCGCACCTTCCTCTCAATAAGCCCAGCACGTAAACATCACACCAAAAAGCCGTATCCTGCCCAGCTTGTCCCTCTCCACCTTCCCCGTGGCTTGGTCCACTGGTCCTTGGAGGATCACTTTTACCGCCCTCGCCCTCCCCTTCCCACCCCCCCCCCCCCCACCTCCTATCTTGCTCCATCCTGCCCTGCGGTTTTACGATTACAGGCTACTCCGTCGAGTACCACCTCCTCTCTCCCTCTTCCTTCCCTTTCCCCTCCTTTTCTTAACGCATGCGCTAAGAACTCCCGGCCTTTGTGCTATCGCCGTAGGGTGCGCCAGCAGCAAGTACGAGTACGTTTATTATGACAGCTCGCGCAGCAACAACAGCTCTCCCTGTATGCATGCCCCGGCTACGTCGTACTCTAGCATCGTACTTTTGAGCTCGTACTCGTAGTTGAAGCTCATCATCGCTGCTAGCGCCTTCCCTTCTTCATCGGCGCTGCTCCTTCCCTGTCTGTCATGTCTGGCCTGTCTGTCACTGAAATAAGACATGCCACTCGCCCTCGTAGCTTCCCTCTGAATGGTTACAACATATCCTTACTTTGCTCGCTCCTTCCCCCTCGCCACTTATTCCTTTTGGCGCAACTTTTTACTTGACAGCAAATCGCATCTTTCCCCCGTCCGGGAGGGCTGATCTTTTCCCCCCTCACTTTTTTTTTTGCACCTTACCGCTCCCCCTTCCACCCTCCCATACCAGCGCCGCTATTATTTCACCCTTTCACCCCTCTCCAAGACACTGCCCACCGGGCCCTGCCACGCGGGCCCAGCGACACCCGAGACATTAACGGCATAAAACCTGCATGCGCCACCTCGTCCTGACTTTTGCTCGTCGTTTTCCGTACTTATTTTTGCTATTTGCATCTTCCCGTCTTGCACAAACCACCATTCCCTATTGACGCACCCACCGCCTTGCGTCCTTGCGTCTTTGCGTCCTTGCACCTGCACTTGCACTGCACCAGTCACAAACGTGTCGCCGTGCATACGCCACGCATACGAGAGGTAGGCTCTGTCGACCCGCCTTTCCGCATCCGTCCTCCGCGGCCTACCATAACGGGCGTCTTTCGCACCAGCGATCCAGTGGCAGAAGAGGACGTGGGACAAGGGATGCAAAGCTAAGCCCGCAGATCCAAAGTTGGGAAGAAGAAGAGAAGAAGAGGAAGAAAAAGGAAAGCGAAAAAAAGAAAAAAAAAGAAGGAAGCAGAAAAAACTTAGCAGGGCCCAGGCCACATTGAAAGCAGTCAAAACCCGAGGGCGTGCCGCCTTTCCGGCCTCTGCATTGTTGGTGTCTCCTCAAGACACACACCTGCATCACCAACACACTTGGTGTCTGCTACTTGCTACGACTGTACGAGTACCACACCACCCACAACCCCCTCGCCTACCTGAGCTTGTCAAGTGCTCACTTCGCGCTTGACCACATGCCGGTGGCAGCCTCTTATTCGGTAAGTCTATGCTTTCTTCTTCAGCTGTCTGTTTTTCTTTGTTGCCTTTTCCCACATATATTGCCATTCTTCGCCCTCCTTTGTCTCGGGCTCCTCTCTTCTTACCCGCGGCTCTTGCACAAAAGCACAACGGCGGCAGCAACGACATCATCTCGGGCTGGCTTTCTTCCATGACCGGCATCCTTTTTCCACTCCGTCCCTTGCCTATCTTTTGGGGGACCCGTCCGTGTCCCAATTCGGAGGAATTAGCACCCATAGCGCACTATCCGCCAAGCTAACACGCTTCTGTCCCGTAGGCTTCTTGTGCTTGTTCTTGTTCTTGTTCTTGTTCTTCTTGTTCTTGATCTTGCTCTCGTTCTTGCTCTTCTCCGTCTTCTTATCACCTTTGCTATCCACCGTCGCCGCCATCTTTCTCACTTCCACCTCAAGACAGCTCTCATTCTACCCTTGCCTTGAACTCGTGCTGCGCGCCTCGGCTCCCATCAAGAAACCTCGTGGTATCACCAGAGTCAACAGTCTCATTTGCGGCACGCAGGTGGGGTTTCATACCCAAGCAGCAGGAGAGCAATCTAAAAGCTGTCCCACAACACGAAAGACGCCCCCTTCCCCTGGAACATACCAGTGGCGCCCCCCCCCCCCCCCTCTTGTCAATCTGCCCGCCGCCGCCGCCTCGACCTCGCAACCTCAACACTGCTACAGAGACATAGAGGGAGAGAGGGAGAGTTGTTACACCGACATCATCAGTCAGCTCTCTCGGCTCCCAGCGCCCGCCCGCCCGCCAGCCTGCAACCATGAACACCCATATATATTCCCAGCCGTCCCAGCAGTCGCCGGCCATGGCACACGACATGCACAAGCACCGTTCCCCCATAAGCCAGCACAGCTACGAGTACGCGCACCCGCACCAGCAGCAGCAACAGCACCAGCACCACCAGCAGCCGCAGCCGCAACCGCAATCACAACAATCACAACCACACTCTCATTCCCACTCTCATTCGAGCTCGAGCTCCAATTCGCACTCTCACCCGCCGCACCAGATACAGCCAAACTCACAACACCAGCATCACCTGCCCGCCATGAGTCTCCCGCCGCCCCATGGTTATTCGGACCAGTATTCGCAGCACTCGCAGCACTCGCAGCACTCGCAGCACTCTCAATATGCGCAGCACTCGCAGCCGCCTCGTCCCTCCCCGTACTCGCCGCATCCTCAGCAGCATCAGCAGCATCAACAACCTCAACAGCCTCAGCATCCTCAGCATTCTCCACACCCTCAGCATCCCCAGCACCCTCAACACCCTCAGCACCCTCAACACCCCCAACACCCTCAGCATGCCCAGCAGTCACAGCCCCCGCAACGCTCGCAATTCCCCCCGCCCTCGCCTTCGCCGCAGCAGCAGAGCGCCGACCTCAACCGCTCGCCCACGTCGCCCAGCCAGGACCCTCCGAAGCCCACGTTCGAGCAGGAGGCGGCCACAAAAAAGGCGCTCGAGCCCGTCATTGGCACCGAGGGCAACCGCTCATACAGGTGCGTGGCTGTCTTTTCTCCCCCCCCCCCCGTTCCCGTCCCCCGTCCCCATTGCGCTTCCGCCATGTTTGATGGTGTCTCGCTCTGCGGCCCCCTCCCCAAGACACTTTTTGTCCTGCTGTCTCGCAACCCAGACCCGGCGACTTGGTTCTGCGGTGCTGCCCTGATTTCCACTTTCCCCTAGATTTGTGGCTGGCCATGACACTAACTGGGCGATAGACTTGATGTCGTGCAACAACCGAAACGTGCCCGAATGTGTGGTTTTGGTGACAAGGTACAACATGCCCCTCCCCTGCTCGCACCTGCATAACTTGCTCGTTCCGTGTCCTGCGTGCCCTACGTGTCTGCTGGATGCGAATGCCTACAGCGATCGATCGTACCATGTGCTAACCTGGGCTCTCTTCCCTGCGTGGTAGGACCGTCGGCCCATTACCCCGCCGCCTTGCGTCCGTATCGTCGTCACGGATATTACCACTGGCAAAGAGGTCGACTGCAAGTAGGTTGTCTCTCTCGACTTGGGTTTTTTATGCGAGACGCGAGACGTGAGACTAATATATCCTCACAGTGAGATTGAACATACCATGTTTGTCTTGAACGTCGACCTCTGGTCCGACGATGCGCTGAAGGAGGTGAACCTGGTGCGCCACACGACCACGACGCCATCCATTTCTTCCACGGCCCCGGCCTCCTACGAGCAGGTCGAAAACACACCCTACCTTCCGAACCCCCGCGAATCGGGGTACAACGCCCCGGGCATGTACGGCCACCATGGTGTGAACCACTACGGCCCGTCGTCGTACGCGCCAGCGCCTTCCTACACACAGTCCTCCAATAACGGCTACGGCGCGCCGAACCACTACGGCGGCTACCACGGCAGCGACTACGGCGGCCAGTCGTACCCGGCACAGGCGCCGAGCTACGGCCCGCCGCGCGTGTTTGGTGGCCCGAACGACATGATGTCGCACCGCCTGGTGCAAGGGGCACAGCCCCAGGGCATGTTCACGCGCAACCTCATCGGCAGTCTGGCGGCGAGCGCGTTCCGCCTGCAAGACCCGGCCGATAAGATTGGCATCTGGTTTGTGTTGCAAGACCTGAGTGTCCGCACGGAAGGCAACTTTCGGCTCCGCTTCTCGTTTGTCAACGTCGGGCCCTTGAACGGGACCCAGGCTGGCATGTCGACCAACGGCCAGACGGTCAACACGGGCAAGGCACCGGTCCTGGCCTCGTGCTTCAGCGACGTCTTCACGGTCTACTCGGCCAAGAAGTTCCCGGGTGTTTGCGAGAGCACGGTCTTGAGCAAGACGTTTGCGACACAGGGCATCAAGATCCCCATCCGAAAGGAGGGTGCCGGCAAACGCGGCGATGACGATGACGACTATGAGTAAAAAAAAGGACACGGATGTGGCCGATTATCGCGCGTGATACCCTGGCGCGCGCTGCCGTTTGGCAGAGGGTCCCAGGATCAAAGATGATTTGCCGAGTGCTCTTTGTTGGAGCTGCGGCACAGAGTCCTTTCCGGGGAAAAAGGACTGATCGGGCTTTGTTATAAGTTACAAACCCAGTATATTGGAAGCCAATCGGCAAGCCAACAGGCAGGGCCTTTTGTTGGTCAGGTGCAGTTGGGTGCCCTCCGTACTTTTTTTTCTTCTTTTCCTTTGATGGAGCTGCCCTTTTTTTTTTATTGAACTATTTTGATTTTTGCTTGCGTTTTATATATATACCGAGACAGCAACTACGGCTTTGAAACGACATTGGCCATTTTCACATTGTCACGATGGTTTCCCAGGGATTTTGCATGTGTGTCGTCTCTCGGCGCTGTGAAAGACCACGCCGAGCTTAATGGATCGTGTAAGTCGGGAGTGGCTGGTGCAAATAGACAAAATCTGATGTCATGGAAATGGAAAATAGCAAGTAAAAAAAAAAAAAATAAAAGGACACGTCCGACCCGGCACAAGTGTCACCCGACTTACTTTGTACGGAGTACTCCATTTTATGTCTCTTGCGCAAAGAAGCTCGGACCGTTTTGTTTTGTTGACGTGCATACCCTGGTATCCCTGCACATTGGAAAGCTCTTCGGGGCCTCGAACGCCTCGTTGGTGAGAGTCTTTTGCACATATCCGGTCATCTGGCAAGTCTGATTTTTTTTTTACGAGGCTGGGGCGGTTCTCGACGCACCCGGTGCGGAATCGGCCTGCCGGGTCTGACGACGTGTCTACTTTCAAGTGCTATTTGTACTCGTACCTGAGTCTCGTGGCTGGTCTTTCTCGCAACGGGCGGTGCCGCCAGACGAGCTAGAAGCCATCGTGACGGGGCAACCGTTGGTTCACGGGACTTGTGTCTGTACGGAGTACGTAGGCAGGACAGTCGGTATTGTTTTTTCCTCCTCCTCCTACTACAGAGGGTGGGCATCGACAGGATGGACTCTGGCCGACACTAGTGCAAATAGACTTTTTTTTCGGCGTGGTTCCCTCTTTGTGCTACTCTGCAACGAAAAAAAAAAAAGGGTTTCCATTACGTTTTGGTTTCGCCCTTCCCGCAACGCGCAACTCGGCGGCAGACGATCTGGGGATTATTTTTTTTTTGTTCATTCGAGTTTTTCACACTTTAGCCTATTGTAGGCATCGCCGTGGAATGCTGTAAGATGTTGTCCGACGTTGTTATCCGGTGAGCTCATCGAGGGCAGTGTCACTTGCTCTTTCTTCGTCTTGTTCACTTCCCGCGTACAACGTCTTTGTTCCTTCCTTCTTTACGAGCCTTCTCTACGAGTAAGCAAAGACCAGACGAACAAATCAGGAATAGCGTGCTCGCCGTAGAAGCTCTCGTCGTTTCCTCGGAGCTCAAACGAAGGCTTTCGGGGGGGGGGGGGGGGAGACGCCTTGTGGAGCAGACAATAATAAGAGAAAAAAAATTAGAAAGAAAAAAAAACTCTTTTTTTGCCTTCCTTGTGATCACCTTTTTTCAAAGGCCCGCTGGCCCCTTCCCCCGCGACATAGCTTCCCTCCCCTCCCCCCCTGCGCTGCTGGCCAGCAACTGCGCAATGACGTGACCGAAGCTTCTCTGCGCATGGATCTATTACGTATTCTGTATTCTAGAGCACGCCGATGAAGGAAACGAGGCTGCGCGGCCCCCTCTCGCTCTTTCCGCTGTTCTCTTTTCTCTTTTTTTTTATTCCTCTTTCTTTGGAGTTCTGGCCTAAAAAACTAAAAAAAGCACTTTGTACGAGAGGTATATAAGACGGGGGGGCCAGCCACGTTCCATAGCACCAGTTTCTGATCAATTTTGTCGATCACTTTCGTCTCGTCTCGTCTTGTCTCGTCACTCGTCTCTCTTGTCTTCACCTACTCTCTCAACCCACACCCACCCACACCCACACCCACACAATGACTGGCCTCTCTTCGCACGGCCGCGGCGGCGCCGGCAACATGGCCGACAGCTCCAAGTCGCCCCCGCTGCAGCCCAAGGACCTCGAGACGCCCGTCCTGCGCACGCCCGTCGTCACCACCGGCCGTGGCGGCACCGGCAACATGGCCAAGAACGTCGACCCCGAGGAGACCCGTGCCCGTCAAGATGTTACTCCGTAGGTCCTCTTTTTCCTCCCCTCTATCTAGTAATTGTATAGGCCCGCTAACAAACAGTGTCCGTCGCTCGAGCCACGGTGCTGCTCACGCCGGCCGCGGCGGTGCTGGCAACGTCTTCAAGCCCGACTCGGACGAGGCCGCCCAGGCCGCTGCCGCTGCCGCGTCGGGCCACGCGGCCGTCGAGGACGCCCCGCGCACCTCGTCGAGCTCGCGCACCAGCAGCGAGAAGAAGCGCGCGGCGGGCGAGCCCGAAAAGGGCCTGGCCGCCAAGGGCAAGGAGTGGCTGCTGAACAAGACGCACCACTAGTCTGGCTTGTCAAACAAACCAAAAATAAAAAAGGTCGAGAAGAGCGGGCATTTTTGGCGTTATTAATTGTGGCGGCACCCCGAGCTGGTTTTTATTGGGGTGCATTTGATTATGTTTTTCTTTTCATCTTTACTTCATGGCTGTCTTTTTTTTTTTCTTGCTGCTTCTTCTTTCTGGCCGTTTTATGGTCACGGATATCCCCATTGCTGTTAATGAAAGTAATGTTAATTTTTCATTATTTGTTTTCAAGGTGATATTGCTTGTGCACATTTGCTCATCGCCATCGCGTTCGTCTGTCGTTGCTTCTGAGCTCACCGGGTGAGGGATCAGCATTCGAGCCGCAGGACCCCCCCCCCTTTCCGTCGGTCAATTGGCCGCTCACCTGCAGCTTGCCCCTAACATTAACTAACTAACTAACGTCCCTGGCTGCATGCTATCTTGATAAGGATGTCTGTTGCTCCTTCCCGTCCTTGATCAGAGCATGCGGGGTTCTGTGTTGCTCACCTCGGACGGCCTAGGCGGGGTTTGGAGGCCGTGTTCAATCCCGTAGGCACGACAGCAAGGCCGTATTATACGGAGTCATCGCGAACACTGCCTTACCCTCAACTATGACGTACGCGTGCGCCGATTGACTCACTAAAATGAAAAGGGCAGCAAAGATGCAAAAGAAACTGTACTAAGCCTGTGGTGGGAGCTGTTCGGCATAGCCGCCCCCCTCAAAAAGGACCGCATACGGAGTACATCTACATCTGGCTGTCTAGAACGTAGAAAAACACCCCGTTTGTCTTCTCTTCACACCTGTTGCTTCCATCTACCTCCAATGGCTCCCGTCGTCGAGGACATTCGCCAGCAGCCGACCCAGGCCCAGCTGCGCCTCTTGCACGCCCACCTGCCCTACTCGCTGCCCGTCCTGCGCCGGCTGCAGGTGGCCGCCGGCGCCTTTGACACGGCCAGCCCGGGCAAGGTTGTGGGTGCTGGCACATCGCCTCACGCTCATGTTGTGTTTGTCTATGACGATAGCACCAACGACGCCGCCGACGCCGCCGACGCCGCCGACACACCGTTTGTCGCCGCCTACGTCGACCTCGCCAGCTACCCCGAGACGGCCGCCTTTGTCTATGCCTCGGACCAGGACACCACCGACACAGCCCACGAACCGCTGTTCCCGGCCGACCCGCCACTGACCGACGTGTGGCCCGTCGACCGCGGCGCCGAGCTGATCGCCGCCTGGTCGCCCGCGCGCCGCGCCCGCAGCCGCCGCCTCGTCGTGCACCTGCTGCGGTACATCCGCGCGCTCGCCCAGACGGAGGCCGCCGCGATCCTGCCGCTGCTGGCGAAGCGCGCCCAGGCCGCGGCCGCCGCCGACAATTTCACGCGGAAGCTCAAGATTAACATTCACGAAGGTCTGCGGCATCTGCTGCAGCACCCGGAGGCGGCGGGGGCGGCACCTTCAGTGAAACCCGTCACGCTCATCAACTGGCCCTATGACAAGTGGCTGTTCCGGCTCGAGGACGTGCCCGTGCTGTCGGACCTCAAGGACACGGAGCTGCTTGTCACCGTGCCGGCCAAGGATGGCAGCTCATCGTCGCCCACCCCCCTAGCCTGGGACTGCGTGCACACGCCCGCGGACCTCGACCTCGTCATCAGCCGCACCTACGTGCCGCGCACCCACGCGACGCTGCTGTCGGTGCCCAGCGTGGCGCTGCGCGACACGGCGAGCGGCGTGCTGCAGGCGTGGGCCTTTCTGGGCACGGACGGGTCGCTGTGGACGCTGCACACGGAGCCGGCGTACCGCGGGCTGGGGCTGGCCAAGACGCTGGCGTCGCGGCTGTTTTGGCAGTACTGCGGCGTGTTTGGGTCTGCTGCGGGTGCTGGCGACGGTGACGGTGACGGTGACGGCTGGATCATGGCGGACGTGAGCTCCGACAACCGGCAGAGCCAGGGCGTGTGCCGGCGGCTGGGGGCGAAACGGGCATGGGCGACGTCATGGTGAGTTTTTTTCCGTTCTCTTCTTCTGATGACCCTCCATGTTGACTAACTAAACAGGGTCGTTCTTGATTATGAATCTCTGGGCGACGATGAGTAACCGACAACAGCATTTGGGTGAATTCTTGGTTATATAAAATAATGCCTCTTTGCAATACATATTTTACAGTATTTATTCTTTTGATCCCACTACCTATTTTACAGTTGCTATATTTACAGCTTGGTTTGCCGCTGAACCTCCTCCAGGAAGAACTTGAGGCTCTCGGGCTTGACAAACGGAGTGATACCTGTGGTGTTAGTGTTATAAAAAAAAAACAAAGAAACAAAAATAGAGAAGAACTCACCATGCCCGAGGTTCACAATCCAGCCAGACTGCCGCTCGGCCCAGCCAAAGCCCTCCACCATCTCCTTGACCGACTGCGTAATGGCCTCCTTGGTGCCGTACAGCACGCCCGGGTCGGCGTTGCCCTGCAGCACCACCGGGCGGTCGCCGCGCGTCTTGACCGCGTCGGCCGGCGCCTGCTGCCAGTCCAGCCCGATCACGTCGTAGCCGCCCGACGCCGCGCGCGAGCACACCGTGTCCAGCGCGTACCACGCGCCCTTGGGGAACAGGATCATGGGCACGCGCTCCAGGCCCAGCGCCGCCAGCCGCTTGGGCAGGTGCTCGGCAATGTACGCGAGGCTCGGCAGCGCAAACTCGCGGAACGTCGCCGGCGACAGCTCGCCGGCCCACGAGTCAAACACCTGCACGAGCTGCGCGCCGGCCTGCACTTGGCGCGCCAGGTACTCGACGCAGACCTCGGCGATCTTGTGCAGCAGCGCCTTGGTCGCGTCGGGGTACTTGTAGAGCCACGTCTTGCTCTGCACAAACAGCTTGGTGCCGCCGCCCTCGGTCATGTAGCACAGCAGCGTCCAGGGCGCGCCGCAGAAGCCGATCAGCGGCACGCGGCCCTGCAGCTTGGTGCGCGTCAGCGTGATGGCGCGGTACACGTAGTCGAGCTCCTCGACGGCCGCCTGCGTGTCCTTGGCCATGACGGCCGCGTACTGGCCGTCGTCGGGCGACACCAGCGGCGTGGGAAAGTGCGGGCCCTTTTTGTCGAGCATCTCGACGTCCATGCCGAGCGCCTGGGGGATCACCAGAATGTCGGAGAAGATAATGGCCGCGTCGATGAGGCCGGCAAAGCGCTCAATGGGCTGCAGCGTCAGCGTCGACGCCACCTCGGGGTCGCGGCAGCACTCGAAAAAGTCGCGGCCGCCCTTGGCCTCGTGGTACTCGGGCAGATAGCGACCGGCTGGGGGGGGGGGGGGGGTGGGTCAGCTATACTATTGCTACTCTGTATCTCTGTAAATCCGGCCTACCTTGACGCATCACCCAGATGGGTGGCCGCTCAATCTTTTCACCTGCACGCTGTTAGCTGCCGCACCCCGGTCGACGGACTACCGCCTCCAACCCACACACACCCTTGGCGGCCCGGATGATCAGGTCATTCTGCATTGGCGCAAAGTCGTGGCCCATTGTGACGACGGGACGTGAGGCTGCGGCCGGCGAAAACAGAGACGATGCGCTGCTGGTGGTGGTGATCGTGATGGCGAGGTCGGCGCTGCTCGGGATGTGCGTGTGGTCGTCGAGATGTGTGCCGGCTGCGTGGATCGGGCCTTGCATCGAGCTCTTCCGAAATAAGGCAATTGATTCTGACTTTACGATTTGCTGATGTTAACGGCAGTCATCAAAGGGCCGCTTCTCGCCGAAAGCTTTCTGAACGGCGGCTTCTGCCCCACCAAGAAATGCCCGCCTAGATCACAAGCATACGAGTAGCGCCTGCCCGCCTGAATCGGACGACCCCAACGTGCGCCGATAAGATAAGAAGCACCCCAGTTGTTACAGTGGATCACTTGCTGACTGTACCTGTCCCAATGGCAGTTCAAATCCTTGGCCTCTGATTGGACACAAGCGGGGCATCCGACTCCATAGCTCCCACCATCCGAAATTGAACCTCAAGCTTTCAGAATCAGAGTTTGAGAGGTCCCAAGAAGCGCAGCAGCACGAGAGCTTCGGCCGCCACACGGTACCCTCCCCGAATACCGACTACCGTACTTGTACGAAATACACTCGAGCAATTGACCTCGTTCTCCCTCGATTTTCCACTCTCTACTGCTCCCACGATGCAGCGATAGTCCCACGCAATCTCCAACAACTCCGATATAAACAAAGCCAGCAAAAAGAGACCGCCCTGCGCGCGGCTGGGCTTATGGCTCCAAGACACGCGGCACGGTGCTGCGGCGCTGTCCATAGCCGCCTCGCGTGCGCCTCTTCCGTTGCCACGGCTGCCCTCGAGGGTGTCTGGATCACCGACGCCGTCCTAGCCATGGCGTTTGCCCGCTACTGCCGCGCGTCCCCTCCGTACGGCCATTCTCGACCACCGCAGCAGCTCGTGCGGCTCTACTCGGTCCGAGCCACACGGCCCTCGTCCTCCTCCTCTACCGCCGTCTCCGTGGCGTCATCTGCCACTCCGGCACTCCGCGGCACGCGCCGGCGATTTGTCAGCAATGTCCCGGGCCCCCTCGAGGCCCGTCGGCGGCTGGGAAAGCGCAAGATGACCGAGCAGCTGGGCATGCAGCTGTCTCTCAGTGGTGGAGGTGCGCTGCCCCCACCGTGGGCGCTTCCAGACGCGGCCGACCTGCGGCAATGGCAGTGGACACCGCCGCGCGACGCTGCCCTCTTTACGCAGCGGAACAGCAGTAGCGATACCGCCACCGCCACCGCTACGACGACAACAGCAAAAGGATCCATATCGTCCTTTGGCGTGCCCAAGTGGCTGATTGAGCTGGCCGACCTGGTCGATCCGAAGGGAGCCGCAGCCGTCGAGCTGCCTGAGACCACCGCCGCCCGAAGCGCAACGGCTGCGCCCTTTTTTGCCAAGGTGGAGGCGTGGACGGAAAAGTACCAGCGCCGACGGCTAGGCCACGGCGAGGAAAAGGACACGGCCACGGACGCAGACGAGATGCTTCTGTGGAGCGAGTTCGACAGCATCTGCCGCGAGTTCCAGGTCCTGCTGCGCCTGGCCGGGCTCACCGTCGACGAGGTCCACGAAGCATTCGACCTGCTCTGGGGCAGCCTGGAAGCTTCGGGCTTGGGTTTGGGCGAGGCGGCGGCGGCGGCGGCCCTGCTAGACCCGCGGGTGGACCAAGCCTCGACGCTCTTGTCGGCCGTCGTCGACGGCGTGGGCGCCTGCCACCTGCTGCAGGCGACCGACTACGGCCTCGACTTCTGGCGCAGCCTGTTTGCCTGCGTGGCACAGCTGCCCGAGCGGCACGCGCAGACGGGCACGGTCGCCGCCCGCGTGCTGCTGGCCACGCCCGCGACGTTTGTCGCGCAGATGGACGATATTCTCCCGCGCCATATGTGCGCCATTTTCTTAGGAGCGGCCAACGGCAGCGGCAGCATCGCGCGATCCGAAGAGCAGCAGACCCGCGAAAAGAGCATTGCCGACGCGCTCCAGCACATTGAACTCGCCGGCCAGGACCAGGACAAGGGCAAGGGCAAGGGCAAGGGCAGCCGCTGCTTCATTCAAGCCACCACAGACCGGCTCCTCCGCCGACTACTCGCGAACCACGACGTCGCCGCCACTACGTCCTTTTATGCGTCCACCACCAGCTGGCTCTTTACCCTGGCGCACATGCCCCAGGTGCGCCAGGAGCGCTTCTTTGAGGTGCTGGGTCAGATTCATGCGGCCGCACAGCAGCAGCAGCAGCAGCAGCAGCAACCCGGACCAGCCGAAGAGGCGTACCCCACCCTCCGCACCAGGGACCTGTGCGACCTGCTCCTTGCGCAGTGGACGAGCCGCGGCTACGCCACGCCAAAAACGCAGACTCAGTTCCGCTGGCTGCTGGCCAGGGAAGAGGCGGCCCGGCGCGGCCGCTTGCAAGCAGCCAGCACAGACGACTACGACGGCGGCGGCAGCAGCAGCAGCAGCAGCAGCAGCAGCAACCCCGAGCTGGCCGTTCTTGCGCTGACAGTCTACCGCTCCGACCACAGCCATCAGTACTGCCTCGGCCTGTGCGTGAGCCTCTGGCGGTGCTTGCAGCTGCTGGGCCGCGGCGACGAGCTCGCGCCCTCGATGACGGCGCTGGTCGAGAGCATGAACGACTACGACAGTGACCCGCCGTCCTCCGAGTCGGCGTCGGCGTCGGCGTCGGTGGCGTCGGTGGCGGGTCGTGCTGCTGCCGCCCATCCCCTGACTCTGCCGCCTGTGGAGTTTTTCGAGGCGGTGGCTTGGGCCACCAACGACCTGCACGTCGCGCTGCACCTGCACAGCCTCTACGCCCACAAGACCAGTGCGGCCCGCGCACAGCCACCGCGGACGCGGCAGAGAGGAGCCGCCGCCGCCGCCGCCGCCGCCGCAGTAGCCCCGCCGTTCTGGAGCATCGGGTTCTGGAACAAATTTGCCACGCGGCTGGCCGACGCGCTGGAGCGCGGGGAGCTGTCGCCGGGCCAGGTCAACCACGCGCTCGACCTGCACGCGCGGCTGCTCGCGCTGCGGCAGAACAAGCAGACGCGGGCGGCGGGCGGCGTCGTCGTTCAACCCAAAAAAGCCCTGTTTGGCCGCTACGCGCCCCAGAACAAGAAAAAGGGCCTGGGCGCACCGACGGTGGCCCTGATCGAGAAGCTGGCGGTGCACTTTGCCCTGGCGCCCAACCTCGCGCCGCGGTGCGCCTTTCGCGGTGTGGAAGACTGCCGGGCGCTGATTGTCGCTCAGGGCGTCGAGGGGGGGCGGGACAAGACGTTGCCACCCCCCTCCACCTCCACATCCCTTCCCCCCCCCCGGTTCACGGCGTCGCCCATGGTGCTCCGTGCGCTCTTCCACACGGTCACGCGCGACCTCGACAGCGCACAGCCTGGACGCACCAGCCGTCTGCGCTGGTTCGTGGACATTGTGCGGCGCGAGCACGGCGAGCGCGAGGCCATGGCCAGCGGACACGCGCTGGAGCGGTGGCGCAGCAACGCGGCGCGGCACCGCAAGCGGAGTGCCGAGGAGGAGCGGTGGGCGATGGAGCGGGCGCGGTGGGCGATGGCGCGGGCGGCGCAGGCGGCCAGCTAGACGGGGTGTCTGTCTGTCTGTCTGTCTGTCTGTCTGTCTGTCTGTCTGTCTGTCTGTCTGTCTGTCTATGTCACGGCGACGGCATTGCACGGCATATCGGCATGTCACGGCGTGACCGCGTACGGCTTGCCCTTTTGAGCGCTTCTGTCTCGGACTGTGCTTGTGAAGGGGTAGGACGGCCACTGATGCAACCCGTCAGTTTATGGCGAATATAGTAAATAAAATATAGAGTTTTAACATCTTTTTTTCCTGAAATGATTGCAGCCTTGGATGGCAGTTGATGGCAACTTGACTTCGATTCTTCTATCACTCTCCTCGGACTATATTCGTATATCATATTGACCACCTCCCTCTTCCTTTTACTCCTCTCATCTCCACGGCATCGTGATGGCTCATCTCGATGCCGTGCCCTCCCACAAGCTCATTTGAGCGACCTCTGCCCTTTCCGTGGGACGGACTGCTATACCGGTAGTAATACGATTGTCCTCCTATGACGCAACCTCATGCAAAAAAAAAAAAAAAGAAAAACCAAATCCTATATGGCCTGTGCATGTACCACGCCATTACACTGCGCCCGAGGCCTGCCAATTAGCGGCTGCCGTCTTTCGGGAACGCGCCTTCGGCGGTCTCGAGAAGCGAGCGACCGAGCGAGACATGTAACGTTTTTTTATGATTTTATCTAAAAAAAAAAACCTCGCATCGCTTTGGCTGGTCCTGTTTTGTTTCGTCTCTCATCTTTTTTGTCTTACTTGCCACATCTTGCTCTTGTCTACTTTATGTCTGTCCTCTCGATGGCGAGCAGGTTTTTTGCTCTGTGCTCTGCTATTGTTGCCCAAACGCTCTTGTCAACGCTCTTGTCATATCACCAACAAAGTAAGAAGAGAAAAGGTCATGCTGGCCGGACTCGGGTGCCAAAAGGAGTTTATATATCCCTTTTTGCTTCACCATTTCTGTGTCATGTGCTCTTTGGCTGACTTTGATCTTTCCCAGCCTGTTACCTGTGCACTACTCTACTCCGTATAGTCCTAGTTACATAGGGATACAAGTCATATTGCCAGGTGTGTTAGTGGCGATGTGAATAGATGTAAATTCACCGCCTGGGAGCCATTTCTCCCCATGATTTCCTTGCTGCTGAGTTTGCTGCTTTCTGCATTTTTCCCAAATTCTGTTCAGGCAGGATTTTTGTTGCTTCCGAATCGTAGTCCGGGCTTATAGACGCGCCCCGGAAGACCCGTCCACTTACATCAGAATTATTGACAACCTTTATTTTTCAATAATCACAGGCATAATATTAAAGATTTTGAAATCCTTTATTTTCTAGAATTACTTCCAGTTTTGATTTTCTAATTTTCTTATAAATTCACTCGTGTTCATATTTATGTCACTATCATCATCATCGCACCCCTCATCAGATTATCAATTTATGTCGATCAAAACACTGTATCTTCCTCATCCATTGTGCTACTCCTATGCCGGCATTAATCTATCCTGCACCTGCAATGCACAATTCCTCTTTGCGGCCGTCTTGTCCTGCACGATCGGCACCGGTGCCAGTCATACCTGCAAATGCAATGGGATGCGTGACTGCCCTAGTCCCACGATATAGTGCTGAACGCCAGGCGGAAGGAGCGACCTATCAAGCCGTCTCGAATAGGAAAGAGGAGGTGGACGACCTCGTCAGGATTTGACGTCGCTCGCACCTTCCTCATCGCTACCCGACTTGGCTTAGGCGCTCGCTCTCTGGTGGGAAAAGGGCCCTTGTCTGATGTCTGTGCTACGTGACCATTTCGCTACTGCTGACTGCGCGGCGTCACACAGAACAAGTACAAGTAGTAGTATCCCACCTCGGGGACATACGTGTCTGTAGAGGAGGAAAGAGCAACCCATTGCAAGACAAAACATATAAAATCATAAAAGCAATCTATCTATCTTCTTAGGCAGCGACTTCCCTCGCTCCTTCTCTCTCAGACTTTGTCTCATTTTACCACGTCCCTGTCTCTCATCAAATCATCATCATACACTCACTTCTCTCTCTTCCATTATATCCCGTTTTCTGAGGGTCTACGAGTATTCTACTATCATCTCATCCTCCCCTCAACCCTCTCTGAGCAGCATCGATGGCACAGCCTCGGGTGGTTGTTTCGTGCATCCTCTCCATCTCAGAAGACGTGCCTTTTCTCAAGTTTGGGGCTGTTTAGGTTATTATTTTTCTCTGGGCAATCTATTCTCCATCTCTATATCTCCCCATCACAACTATTTACTTTCTTGGATTAGATTCGGATACACACCTGGAAAGGACAAACGCACTACGCATGTGAAAAAAGAAACGCGGAAAGGAACTGGTTTATCCGTCCTGGACAGGCTTGGGGCTTACTATTTATTTACCTGGTGGTCACGCCGTGACAGAATCGGCCACCATGGATTCGCACCACAAGAGCGGCTCTTCCAAGCGGCCAGCGCCGCACCAGCTCCCCCTCCCCGGCGGTGCTGGTGGCCAGTCTTTCCCACCAGCGTCGACGCCGATGCCAGAACGTCTTCGTTCGTCACAGACACCATCATCCATCTATGGCGCCCAGCTCGGCTTTGAGCCCCAGCACGCAGCCAGCCCCCAGGAAGTGCCCATTGTGAGTGAGAACATGTTTGACGATAAGCAGACGCTCGCCAACAACGGCGGCGGGGGTCCCTTTTCCCCCGCCGGCGAAGACAGTCACGACGCGGCAATCAAGCCGGTGAAGCGGCGCATGCGAGGCATCACGTCCTGCCTCGAATGCCGGCGCCGCAAGATGAAGTGCGGCCGGACGCAGCCCTGCGACCACTGCCACAAGTCGGGACGTGTGTGCATCTATCTGGGGGGTCGGCTGGATCCAGACAGCCAGGGCAAGATCACCGAGATCAAGGAACGGGTCAGCTCCCTCGAGCTGCAGCTGCAAAAATCGGTCGTCCAACGCATCGGCAGCGGCCTCCTGGGGTCGGAGGTGCCGGCGTACTCCCCGGATCCGGCCGAGAGCAGCCTCGAGATCAGCCACATGGTGACCTCGGATTTGATCTACGACAACACGGACCGCGACAACGACCTGGACGACGACGAAGACGACGATGAGACGACTAACGACATGATCGATCTCGGTTTCAAGGTCGGCCGCATGCGCATGACAGAACGCATCGGCGGCCTCAACCGCCCACGCCTGGCAGAGGAGGTAGGTTCTTTCGCCAAGCCATCGAAACGGCTACCACGAAGAGCACCGCAACTAACACGCATAGATCAACGTGGCTCTGTCCGGAAAGCCTGGCTCGTTTGCCTTTGACCTTGAGCCGACCGTCCGGCAGCCGGGGAAGACGGCACGGGCCCCGGTCCGCGGCGACGAGACCGGCAATGACAATACCGGAGACGACGAGGACGTTGCAGACAGTGAAATGAACAGCGCGGATCTGGTCCCTGATTTTCTTCGGCCGTCCCCGGAATATATCGCACCCTCTAGCAGCGCTCTGTTCGGACATCTCACTGCCGTGCCCGAGGTCCAACAGCTGTTGCCTGCACAGAAGATCTGTGAGTTTCTGAAGAAGACCTATTTCACCAATGTCCACCCCATCGCCTCGTGTCTTCACCAGGCAACGTTTGAGCAGCAGTTTCGGGAGTTTCTGGCCCTCGTCAACCGTGGCCGACAGCCTCGTCGTCCTCGGCAGGCTCTGGTGTTTGCCGTTCTCTTCTCTGGAGTGGTTGCCGCCGATGCTGATGACATCGCTGAGCAGCTGGATGTGTACAAGGGCGACCTGGTTGAGCTTGTCAAATATGGAGTGGAAGCATCGCTAGGCAAGGCCAACCTCCTCCGCACCACGAGCGTCGAAGCCATGCAAGCCTTTGTCATCTATCTTGTGGCGCTCTGTCGCGACGAGGTGTCTCGATCGCATTCGATCCTGGTCGGAGCCGCCATCCGAATGGCCGAGTGCATGGCATTGCATCGCGATGGCAGTGCTTTTGGGCTGACGTCACTCGAAACCCACGTCCGTCGGCTGATCTGGCACCAGCTCTGCTTCCTCGACGTCCGCACCTGCGAAGCCCAAGGCCCCCGGCCGACCATTCACCGCGAAGACTACGATACATTCCTTCCCTACAACTGCAACGACGAGGACCTCACTCTGGAGATGGACACGTCGTCGTTCAGTCCGAAACAAAGCTGGTCAGAGTCGTTTCTGATTGTGCTCCGCTTCGAAGTCAACGAGATCATGCGCGTCATCTGGTTCGAGCGCTTCAAGCTCGAGCGGCGCAAGTCGCACCTCACGCTCGTCATGGCCAAGGTGGAAAAGTTTTGCCAACGCCTGAACCAAAAGTACGAGGGCTATCTTGATGACTCCAGCCCCATCAAGCGGTACACCAAGCTGGTCAAGGAGCTGTTCATCTGTCGGATGCATGTCATGGTGCTGCACCCCTACCACTCCAACACGAGCAATCCCCTGTCGGAGCGCCTTCACTCGTTGCTCATCCAGAGCGGCATCCGCATCATCGAGATCGGCATGGAGCTGGAGACGAATCCGGAGTATGCCCAGTGGCGCTGGTATCTCGGGGCCTTTATGCAGTACCAGATCGCCCTGCTCCTGACGACCGAGGCCTTTCACGGCCAGTCCACCAACGAGTCGGACCGCATCAGCCGGTGTCTGGACTACGTCTTCAACACGGCTGATCCGGAACAAAGCCTGCATGACAAGGCACAGGGCATTCTCTTCGAGGTCATGCAGAAGAGTGCAACCTACTGCGAGTTCCGCAAGCTGCGTGCGCCGACGGCCACGAACCGCGCCGTGCCCCAAGCCCAGCTCGCGCAATCCACACCCACACCAAAGATGCCCACGAGAAGCAACACCATCCCACAAAGCGGATCGCCGACACTGCACCGAGGCACGACCGATGCACGGTTGATTAAGAACGAGACCATGTCGCCAGTCGTGCCCTCGGCTCCAGTGTTTCCTGCAGAGGGAAGCCCGAACATGGTCCAGGGAGGCTATCCAGCTCCAGTGCCATTCCCACTTGCAAGCCAGCAGCATGACCAACAAGTCTCTGCCAGCCAGGTCTATCCACTGCATCATATACCCCAGCATCATCAGCACCGCCAGGCACAATCGGCTCAACAGCAGCAGCAGCATCAGCAGCAACATCACCAACAGCATCACCACCCCCACCCGAACTTCCAGTCACCGCAACACCAGCACCACGAGCACTACCAATACCAATACCAACAGAGCCAGCATCAGCACCAGCCATTGCATTTCCCCGAACCAGCTGCGAGCGGCCCAGAGCATCTGCTTCCGAGAATGGAACTGCCTCCTAGAATGGACTTTTCCCCGAGAATGGTATTACCAAGAATGGAACAGCACGACGCGTCTGCTCTGCTTAGTCCAGAGCATCACGCAATGTATGCGTTTGGCCAGCACAGCCAGATCACAAGTGGCCCGATGGTGCTCCCACCGACCGCCCCTGGAAGTAGTATGGTCTTTTCCGGCGTGGCTAATGGCGAAGCACTCTGGGGACCCCCGCAAGTTATCAGTGCAGACAGCCCAGAGGCCTTTGGGAGCGAATGGAACGGCACGCCCATTATGCAGCAGCCGCCAACACAGCATCAGCAGCACCACCACCACCATCACCATCAACAGCAGCACCAGCAGCACCATCAGCAGCACCAGCACCAGCCTCCCCCCCCTCCTCCCCTACACCCGCCGCACGTCGAACCGCTTCGGCACCACTACCCTTACACAGCACCGCCGCCGCGGCAGTACCACGAAAGCGAGCCAAGCTTGCTGGATGGAATCGGCTGGGTTCGTCGATAATAGACCAAAAGTCTGACAGGCCAGATCCATCTTTGCTAACCAGTCTTCTTTACAGGATGACCTTGATGCTATGGTTCCCAAGAATGCGTAGCCGGTTTGATGACATTTTTTTTATTTTTTTACGATTTTCATAGCTACCCTTGCATACTGTATTCGTAGATTCGATCTGGGGATATCTTTTATTATTTATTATTTAGTCTTTATTATTCGAACAACAGACCGGGCTGAACATCAGACGAGCACTATTATCAGGTATTAGTTTTCTTTTATTCTTCCATATTAGTTTAACAAAAACAAAAAGAAATTGAAACTATATTGGGGATAATTGTATGTATGACCAAGCACGAAAAGACAAAAGAAACCAATTTCGCTGAGATAGAAAACAAAAACCAAAAAGACACCCAAAAAAACAAGATATTATGCTTTGTGATAATTTCCCCAGTCCAGAGTTGCTTTCACCATCTGATTTGTCCTTCCCATTTTTTTAATAGCCCTGCAGAAGCGGGCTTGGTATTTTAACAGAGAAGAAAATTAAGAAAGAAGAAAAAGCCAAGAAAAAAAAAAAAAAAACTGTCCATACACTCATCAGTCGTATCCGCCGGGGGTAGACACACACACACACATCTTTAATAAACCAAAGAAAAGATGCAGAAAAAAAAGCTGTCCAAAGAGAGTGTGTCAAAAGTCGTTACAACAAACCGGGCCGCTACGGGTCGGCCAGCTTGGCAAAGTGCTTGGACCAGATCCAGCCCACGACGTCGCTCGGGTCGTCCTGGTTCTTGGCCAGCCACAGCTCGCCCTTTTCTGCAATCACATCAAAGATCTAGGAAGTTAGCAACAGTCAAACTAAACAAGAAATTAGAAAAAAACACACCTCGCCTGCCTGGTACGTCAAGTAAGGGTACCCCGCCTCGTGCTTGGTCTCAATGTTAAACTCAAAGAGGGACGCCGCGAGCCAGAGCACATTGTACCCGCTGCCGCCGCCGTTCTCGTAGGATGCCGTGCTCGACGACGCCGCCGACGCCGACGCACCCGCAACAGCCCCCGCGACCGCCGACGGCGTGGGATCGCTGCTCTCGGACACCGGCAGCGCCGAGTGGAAGATGCCCGAGTACCGCCGGTTGGTGGCATCGCCGCCAGCACCGGCATTGTCGCCCATGGTGGTGCTGGGAGGCGGCGGGTGGTGGTGCTGCTGCTTGGCGGAATTGTACGTCGATCCCGAGTCGCGCCGGCTCGCCTGCAGTGCGGCCGCCATGCTGGACTGGCCCGCACTGGGCAGCGGCATGTAGCTGCTGGCGGAGGCCGGCGAGGTCACGTCGACGCTGGACCGCACGGCGCCGGCATTGGGGGCCGAGTCGTAGCTTCGTCCCGTGTTGGGCCGCCCCGTTGCCGAGACGACCGACCGTGCCGACGAGTCCGCAGCAGGAGGGAAGCCCGGCGTGACGGGCGACGAAGCAGCAGCAGCGCCGCCGCGGGACTGGCTCGTACCGTTTTGTTGCTGTTGTGCACCGCCAGGGGAGTAGTAGTAGTCGCGGTAGTACTGGTGCGGGCTGGGCAGGCCGGCCGGAGCCGTGATGGAGGCAACTGTGGCCCCCGCCAGCGCGGCCGCGACGGACGAGGTGGGCGAGAAAACAAACTGGCCGCTGCTGTTGATGCTGTTGCTGATGCTGATGCTGCTGTTGCTGCTGCGGCCGCCGCCGCCGCCAAAGTCAGGTGTGGGCAGGGTCGGCGCATTGTCGGTGGTGACCGAGGCACCGCGGGCGCGCGTCGGAAGGAGAGCAATGTCGGCTGGCCGGTTGGACCGCGACCGCAGCATACTACTGCTGCCGCTGCCGCTGCCGCCTCCACTGCCGCTGACGCCGCCGGCAATGCTGCCTGGCGCACTGCTGCTGCTCGGCGTGTCGGACGCGCTGCTCTTGGCCAGGATCGCGAGGCTCTTCTTGACATTGTCCTCCATGTCCTGGAAGTCACGGGCAAACGTGCTCATAATGTCGACGACCTCGGGTATCCCTTGCTTCTCGTCCAGCACCACCCTGACCTTGTCCTTCCAGATGGCAAACCACCGGACCTGGATGTTGACAAAGTTGCCCAGACAAATGTTGCCAATCTTCTCCGTGTTGGCCGACAGGATGGGCAGCTCCTTCTTGAGCGTCTCGTTGAGCGCCTCGTACTGCTCGGCCAGCTCGGCCAGCTGCTTGTCGACCTTCTTGCCGCTCTTCTTGAGCTGCGCCGCGCGCTCATAGTCCAGCCGCCGCTTGACGCGCTTCTTCATCGCCAGGCTCGGGTTGCCGTAGCACTTGATCACCAGCTCAAACGGCTCAATCACATGCTTGCGCACCTGCGCCAGGTGCGCCTCCAGCGCCACCTTTTCCAGATCCCGCATCGACATGTTAAAGTGCGACCACTTGCTCTCGATCTCGGGATACGGCGACGGCTGCAGCCGCATGACGAGCTCCATGGCCGACAGCAGCTGCAGGAACTCGTGCACATACGTCGTGACCTGGCGCGTGTAGAACTCGACATCGCGCAGCACCACCTGCAGCCGCAGGTAGTCGTCGCCAAACTTTTCGTGCAGCTTCATGTACGCAGGGTCTTCGGGGGGGCGGCTGCCCGACACCTGCAGCTTGTCGACGCGCTTGCCAAAGGCCCGCGCAAAGCCGGCCCGCACGTCCGAGTCCTTGCGCTTGCCGCCCACGATCTGGCCGACGAGCTCAAAGTTTTTCTTCGTCTTGTTGATCTCGAGAATGGCCGTCTCCAACAGCGTGCGCGCGTTCATGAGGCCTGCGCGGTCCGGGTGGTCGGCGGGCGTGTACTGCAGCAGCTGGCTGATGAGGTTCGGGTACTTTGTGATGCGCTGCATGGGCTTGATCAGCAGCGAGTCGAGGTTCCACGCCGCCGTCAGGTCCTGTGCTACCTCGTTGCACTCGCTGAGCCACAGCTTGACGGTGGGATCCTCCTGGATCTGGATGAGCCGCTTCGCCGCGCTGTCACTACTGCGCAAAAAAGTCTCGTGCACGAGCTTCATCTGCTCAATGTGCTCCTTGAACACAGGGCCCAGGGCCGTCCGCCGATCCCGCGCATCATCCGAGTCCATGGCGGCGGTCGCAGACACCGCTGTGCCGGCGGTCGCTGCCGTGAGACACGTGCCCGCCGTGCCAGCCGTGCCCGCCGTGCCCGCAGCCGACACGGCCGACGTCGACCGCAGAGTGCTGGACTTGGACTGCACCGAGGCTTCCCTGGTCAGCGGCGATGATCGGCGACCACCGCGCGGCGCGTACACCGACGACACGGCATCTTTCAGGTGGACGAGGAAGGTCGTGTGGAACGTGATGATCTCGTTGGTGTTGCGGAAGATGAGCTTGACCGTCGTGGCGTCCAGCTGCGGGCAGGCCTCGGCCGTGCCCTTGTAGATCTCCTCCACAATGTTCATGTCGCGCACAAACACGGCTTCCGTGTCAATCAGCTCGCGGATGACCATCTGGCGCTGGACCAGCCGTGCCTGCTCCTTTGTTGGCGCTGCCTTATTGGCGCTGGCCGCGGGAGGGGCGGCGGCACTGCCGTCGGCGGGGGACCCGGCGGCATCGGCAGCATCGGCGGCATCGGCACCATTAGCAGCATCGGCGGAATCGGCAGCACCCTCCACGCCGCCGGGCCGTTCGTTGTCGATCAGGGTCACGCCGCTGATCGACTGCCGCGGGATCTCAAGAGATGGCTGCTTGGACGAGGTGGACTGGCCCGCAAAGGGCAGTGGTGGTATGCGTGGGTATGCGGCATCCTCGACACTGCTGCCGGCGCCGCCGCCAAACGTGAACGAGTCTTGGCCATCGTGGTCGTCCCGCATGCCCAGCGCGAAACTGTTTGGCCGTGACGAGTCATAGTAGGCGCTCGACGAGCTGGGCCGCAGGCTGTTCCCTGTGAACGAATCCCTGCCGTCGACGGACGCCGGGATGGGCGGCGGTTCGTGGTCTGGGAAAACAGGGATATGCGGCCCCGTGATCGTGTCATCCCCCGCGAAAGGGATGTAGAAGCTGGAGCCGACGTCGACCTCGGGCAGTGCGCCTTGCAACGAAGAGCTGTCTTGCTGGCCGTTGTTGTTCTCATCATCCACGTCCACGCCCACACGTGACTCCTCACATGATCCGCGGCTGCTGTCCTGCTCATCGTGATGATGGTCGTCTTGTTGCTTTTGTGGCTCGTCCTCGGTGAAGGACCCCGGTCGGGAATCGAACTCGAACGGGTTGCGGTTGCGGCGGTGGTTGCTCCGGTGGTGGTTGCTCTGGGACGCAGACGGCGCGGGACCACGAATAGTGGCGTATCGGTCCGTATCCGACGCCGCGGCCGAGTCCCTGGAGGAGAAGTAGGCGCGTGCATCCTCACTCTCAATGGAAAAGTCGGTCCAGCCAGACTGCTGACTGGATCGATTGGCGGGTGACAGGATCGAAGGTCGCAGCAGGCCATTGTCAAACACTTCGATTGTGCGCTGCTGGGGCTCGCTGCCAGAGGAGCGCCGCGGCTCGTCCGAGTTGTCGGATGCGGCGAGAGTAGAGCCGCGCAAGTAAGCAATGTTGTCCTTGAGGGTGTGGCTGGCATAGTATGACGTCGCGCTCTCGCCGTTGTGTTCGTCGGGGCCAGAGCGCTGGGCGCTGGAGCTGCTGCTGAAACGCGACAGAGACGGACGCTGGCTGGCAGTCGACGGCTCCCGGCTGAGCATCGGGGCGGCGGTTGCTTGCTGCGAGGCAGTTTGGAAGGCTGAGATATCATACTCATAGCGGGTGATGTTGTGGTTGGCCACTGCCATGGTTGTCTGGGGAGATTCAGACTCTGGCTCTGGGTCTCCGGCAACCGAGGCAGAGATGCCAATCTCGACACTTTCCGTCGCAGACTCTTCTGCATCGTGGGCGCAATGACCAGGCCGGGAGCCTTGGTCGTTGGTCGGTGCTGGCATGTCAACCTGAGCGGAATCGAGAGCTGGGTCATGGTGTTGGGGCAGCGCGGCCGCCTGCTCCTCGTAGCTGTCCCGGCTGTCCCGGCGAGATGCGCCAGGCATGAAGCTGTTGAATGGCGGACCGTCATGGTTGCTTACGCTAGCATGCATTGCGTCGTTGGACTCTTGTGCTGAGATGTTGCCTGCGCCATCCTCGAATGGATAGCGGTAGACCACTTTCTCATGCACATGCTGCTCGTCATCGCCGTGCTGCTCGCCAGTCATATTTGGCGCCGTCTCAGAATTGGGCTGCGCTGGGTCGACCTGAGCCTCGTTGTCAAACTCTGTGATGACAGACGTGGCCGACGCTGCGGAGCGCGGCCGCTCGTGGTAGACCCGACTGCTCGGAGTCGGTTCAAAGTCGGGGCTTGGGAATGCGCCGGGCACCCCGAGTGTGGGAGAGTCCTTCTTGGTAGGCTGTCGGGTGCTGGCCGACCTGGTCGACGCAGCAGCTGTTGCTGGAAGCTCACTCACGTTCTCGTGGATCGCCATTATCGGCTGTGGGGATGGAACCGCAGCAGGCATGGTAGCAGGTGGATCGGGTTCTGCCGTGCCGTCGACATTGGGTAATGCCGCCGGCTGTGGTGCAGCAGTGGTGGTGGCGGCGGCGGAGGCGGTGATGTACGCTGGTGGCAGCGGGGGCACAGGAGGTTCTTCGGTGGTACTGAGAGCGAGTGATGCGGTCGATGCCTTCTTGTGCAGTGAGACGGTGTGCGAGTCGCTCGTGGGCGCGGTTGCAGTGGTCGAGGACTGGGTGGTGGCCATTCCATACAGCGAGGACACGGACGACTTGGAGGACAGTGCAGCCGAGGGGGTGCCCAGTATGGGCCGGGTCCCATCGTACTGCGCACGCACAGCGGCCTCGGCAAGAGCCTTTGCCTTGGCAGCAGCCTCGAGCTCCTTTTTCCTCTTGTCGGCGGCGGCCTGGCGCGCGGCCGATGCCTCGGTCTCGCGGATGGACCTGCTGTACTTTAGCCGGATGGTTTCACGGCGCTGGGCAAAATCTATTGGCCCAACGTCGATCTTGCGGCGGTTGGCGCGGCTCTGCTCTTGTCTGGCGGCGGACGATCGGGTGCTGCTGGCGTAGGCGGCCCGGGTGCGTTCGGCGGTCGATGTGGGGTTGGACGTTGCAGATGCGCGTCCGACGGGGCGTGTTGATGTCGGAGGAGTGGCGGCAGAGACGGCGGCAGCGGCGGCGGCGGTGGCGGTGGCGGTGGCGCTTGCTGCCGAGATGGGCTGTCTTGGTCGTGAGCTCCGAAGAGGAGGGGAGAGTGCGGACGAAGGTGCGGCATAGGTGCCGTGGCGGCTATGGCTATTCGGACCGGGTGTCGCTATCCCGGACGGTGGTTGTTGTTCTTTGCGAGAGGAGGACGGCGTGGTGGCCCTCGGCGCTCTTGCTCTTGAAGACGAAGAAGAAGAAGAAGAAGCTGCAGTGGAAGAAGTCTTTGCATTGGATGTGCCTGCAGAGGGGCCTTGGGGGTGGTGGTGACGTGGTGTAGTGGCGGCACCAGGGCGACGGGCGGCGGTTGCAGCGGGCGCGGGGGAGATGGAGCGTGTCGAGGAGGCACTGGAGCGGCCAGACGGTTCGGCGAGCATCCTGACAGAGATGGGCAGACGCGACGTGGGGGAGGTAGGCGAGGGCGGCCTATCAGGGCCCGGATTGGGCAGACGGCTCGAGGTGGTGTCAGGCCGGGACGAAGGAGGAGGAGGAGGATGGGACGGGGTTGGAGGAATGGCAAACGCTATGGGTATCATTGCCTGTTGCTGGTGTTGTTGGCTGTACGGGTGGTAGTGCTGTGGAGCCCGCGTGCCAGCAAGGTCGCTGTGTGCTCGGCTGTGGCCTGCGGGTATTCGTGGCAGGGCATTTGCAGACGCAGACGCAGACGCAGACGCAGACGCAGACGCAGCAGGTGGCTGTAGATCGCCGCCGCCTGCCGACCAAGCGTTGGCGGCCCGGTACCAGTCGGTCGGGGACGAGGGCTCGATGACGGCATGGCTCATGTCGGACACGGCGCGCGTAAAAATGCGGGGCGGGTTGTGCAGCATGGACTCGGACGTGCGTCGTGGCCGCGGCGCAGCACCAGCACCAGAACCAGCACCTGCCATGCCGTAGCCGATGGTGATGGAGTCAATCTGCTCAGGGACCTGACCGGGCAGAATCTCGCCAAAGAGCAGGCCGTTGGCGCGGGCCACGGGAGGTGGGCCTGGCGGAGCCATGCTGCGAGCAGCCCGTGGGGAGGTAGGCGAGGAGGTGTGGTGGATGGGCATGGCGCCTCTGACCGGCGGTGAAGCCGGCGTGGCGGTGTTGCGAGGCTTTGCGATGCGGCTGGCAAACGAATTGGGATTGGTGGTGGGCTGTGTGACGTGGCTCCGGTTGGCTGGCAGAACGGGCGGTGTCGGGCTGGCGCTGGACGTGCTATTTCCGGAGCCGGCACGCGAGCGAACCGCTTCCGACGCGGGCAGGACGGGCCGCGTGCGCGACTTGGATCGCAGCGACGCCGACGGCGCCGGGATGGAGGAGGAGGAGCTGCTTCCTGGCGACGCGTTGTTGAACCGGTCAAAGCGCTTCTTCATTTCCTTGACGTTTGTCGACGTGGAGCTGAGTGGTCCATAGGCTTGGCGTGCGGGTGTCGACCGGCTGTCGATGCCATTGCCATTGCTATTGCCATTGTTGCCGCTGTTGTTGCCGCCATTGCTGTTGCTGCTGCTGCTGCCATTGGCGTTGCCGACGGGACTCGACACGGACCGAACAGACGGCGTTGTGCCATTGGCGCGGCTGGCGACGGAGACTGAGGCCCGCGCATGCTGCTGCGGCACCACCACCTGAGAGCGGAGAGCCGGCTGGTGGCGATACTGCTGGTCCTGGGGCTGCTTGGCCAGGGGGCCATTGAGGGGTGGTGATCGAGGCGAGACAGACGATGACGCCGGGGCCATGGGATCGGCGGCCCTGTAGGACCGGTAAAAGTCGTCTGGGTCGTTGTGAGCCGATTCGTTGTCGCTGGGGTCGTTGTTGTCGTTGTGGCCGTGGTCGTCGCCGTCATAAAACGCAGGGAAGGGCTGTGACGACGAGTCGGAGACCGAACGGTGAGCCGTGGAAAAGCCTACGTCGGCGAGGGACGAAAAGGTTGGCTGGGGCAGCGTTGCGGGGGACTGGACAACATCGAAGGGCGGCAGGAGGGACGGCTGGAGGGCGTCGTGGGACGAGACGGCGGTGTTGTCGTTGGTCTGGCCGTGCTGGCGGTACTGCTCCGTGGCCAATGTGTCAAAAAAGTCGAAGCGGTCGGACGGCACGTGAGTCGAAGAGCTGTGGTTGTGATTGTGATTATAGTGGTCGTGATTATGGTGATTATGGTGGTGATTATTGTAGCTGCTGCTGTTGGCGTCGGCGGCGTCGTCAAAGTCTAGGTGGCCACCATGCTGCTGGTGCTGCGAGAACAGGTCGAGACGGTCACGGTCGAGGCGGTCGAGGCGGTCGAGGCGGTCGGGAGGGTCCAGAGGATCATCCTCGTCTCGGTGGCCGCGGTCCATGGCTGACAGGACATTAGGCTGTACGGCCAGGCAGGAGGCGACTGCTGGTTGGCGGTTGGCCGGGCGTGCGGCAAGTACTCCGTAAAGTCGTAGGGGACAGGTACAAGTTACCAGTTACTCGTAGGAAGGAAGGAGCGGGGGGGGGGGCGTGTGCGTTGAGACAGGTTTAGAACATGATTGTGATCAGAAAAGAAAATAAGGAGACGAGGACGCGATGGGATGCTGTCTTGGAACGGCAGGCGGTGGTGGAGAGGGAGAAAAAGGTGGGCGGCGGCGAGAGAGGGTGAGAGAGAGAGAGAGGAGAGCTAGCTTGGTGTTTGGTTGGAGTTTTCGAGAGAGGGCAGGTGTGTGGGTTGGCCTTTGATTGGGGGCAGCAGGGGCGATCGGTCGCGGGCGCAGTGTGGGCAGGCGCCAGCGGGGATTGGGGGGAAGGGGGGGCCAATACAGACAACAGACAGACCAGTATTACGGCGCGCTACTGCAGTGGGAAGGAGCCTACGACGTTTGTTGGCGGAGAAAAAGGATGCCAATGGCAGGAAGCAGCTTTGCGCCTTCCGTGTCTGTCCGTGTCTGTTCGTGTCTGTTATTTTACAACGTATTCCTCCGTACTCGGTACTCGTACACACAAAAGTACAAAGTACATGGTGATGCTGCATCACGTAAATTGCATATCTGTGACCAGAAACCAGAAGGAGTGTGATTTGATGTCGCCGCTCAATTCCAAAGCGCGAGAGCCTCAGGGCCAACCCGCTCGACAAACGGCGCACATCGCACATGAGGGCACGCTGTGCGGTGATTGAGTGGCTGCGGACGCCTGTAGAGTGCTGCAGGGGGGGAGGGGGGTCGTATGTACTCGTACTCATACTCGTACGGAGTACATGGACTTGTGTTCGAGCGCGGCCGGGCGGCCGTGGGAGGATTGGAGGGGAAGGAGCGACAGGGCCATAAACGGCGCCATATTATCACATACGAGCAGGCGGGTCACGGACCACGCCCTGCTTGCGAAGAAGCACATGTTTTTTGACGAGTTGACCGTGTGCTGTCGTATCCGAGAAGAGCAGCCACGACGACTCGGCTTGCCTGATCTGTTTTGTTTGTAAAGAATTAGGTAAGAACAAGCACGGAATCCTTTGCGTCCCGTCGCTTATTTCTGCAGCTCTGTCGTGTCTACGAGGATTGTACCACCGTTTCTATTTCCGTCCCGTCTGTGCTAATGTCCCGTCTCTACGAAGCAATATCCCGTGTGCTAAATCGCCCCGGTTTTGGTCGTATTTTTCTCTTTGTGCTTCTTCTTCTTCTTCTTCTTCTTCTTCTTTAAGTCTTGTCTTTGAATATGCTCCCACCTCTGCTTCGTCGTCGTCGTCGTCGTCCTCCTCTTCCTCACTGTCCGTCATCGACGTCAATCACCCGCCGCAAACCTACTCCGTACGACGTACGAGTACACAATAGATCTACAGTAACGTGTCTCTGTTCGCTCTTGGCCCTGGCACCCGAGCAGGGGTACGGCGCCGTGTCCGCTGACTTTATCTTCCCTGTCGGTCCCCATTGCACCCCGTCCGTTTGTCGGATCATGCCCATCTATCCACACCATTGCACTGTCGTCTGCCCTGCAAATACGTCGTATGGTGATCCTCGCGGCTTAGGCAAAGCCCATCAACCCTCGTGCGTTAGCCACCCCCGCCGATCAGGATAAATTGGCCCGGCCATTGACTGATCGGCACTTTCAGCATGCGTGTGCAAAAGCAAAAAGCTGTGCAATACGGAGTAAATGTCCTCAGGCCATGTCGCAAGCGTCTAGGGGGGGTATCCTTGCTGTGATCACTTTGTGCGCCCATCTCCGTGGGCTTTCCTGTAGTGGCTTACAAAGTTTTTTTTTTTTTCCTTTTTCTTTCTTTTTCTTTCTTTTTCTTTCTTTTTCTTTCTTTCGAAGCTCCTCATTCTTGCAGCAGACAACGGCATGTCCCCTGTCTCTCGCCCTCAGCCCAGCCCCTATTTTGAATTGTACGAGCCGTGGCTCGCAGCCGTCGTAATTTGAGGCATCTCGCAGTAGCATCTCGTGGCGTCACTCCAATATTCGGCCATGGTCCTCAGAACGTACTCGTAATCTGATCCTGCAATCTTCTTACCTTCCTGCCTTCTGCCTTCCTGCCTGTCCCTCGCCTTTGCCCTGCACGCAGCCGTATCTCGGCGTCCATCACTATCAACCGTGTCACGTCCTTCCTATCACCCGCCACTTGTCCATAAAACCACATCCGACGACCGGCCGAGCATCAACCAAGCCAGCAGCAGGGCTGACCGGCGTACTCCACCACGCTGCGGCAGCCCCCTATCATGCCCAACCCATCGCGCCAATTGCACCTCGTTACGTTGCTGACGAGTGTCTGCGTGTCTGCTGGCAAGTATTGGTTGAGGTGGTACCGATACTCTCCTCTCCGAGCGTTTTCTGTCTTATTTGCTATTCTGTACGGAGTACATACTCGTACACGAGGCCTCTTGCCTTTGTTTATTTTTAATTTTTACATTGGCTCGCTTCCTTTAGGCGTTGAGACGATCATCCACCGTTCTTTCCTCTTTGGTAACGATACCTCTCTCGTTTTCCTTATCTTTGTAATTCCAACGTCATTGGGTGCCCAGACCAGTCCATATGGAAAGCCACAATCCCAATAGTACGAGTGCAACCGAAAATGCAAGGATGAGCAGCACGTTTGAAATACGAGAATGGATGTAAGCACTACCGTACGTCGTAGTACTTGCTCAATGGAATATGGCTCAGCGCTGTCCCGGTTCGGTCATGTCTTATCAGTTGTTTTGTTTGCACGAAAAAAACCAAAAAATATGCTCCGTAGCGGCAGGCGCACTAGCGTGTGTCCATCGACCACGGGGAAGGAGCTAACAACGCTAGCCGCGGCACCGAAACGCCCCTAGTGAAGCAACCATATGCGGCCAAGTCCAGGGGTATGCCTTTGTTTGCATCGCATCAGTATTCGTACTCGTACGTCGCTGGTGTGAGGACTTGTGCTGAGTACGAGTACTCCGTAGATAACGGGCTGGGAATGTCAAGCACTCGTAAAATCAAATGGTGTGGGAAGAAGAGGGTGTTTGATAGATTGCCAGTGGAAATCAGTCGTGCCTGCCTATCATGCCCATTTTGGTGATGGGCACCTTCCCACTTCCTCCCTGGCTTCAGCTCGATTTACCCGAATTGTACTTTTCAGCTTCTTTTACGAGTACAAATAAAATCTACTTCTTCCATGCGTCGCTGTACGGAGTAATAATACGGAGTAAACACACTTTTTTTTTTGTTCTGGCATCCAAGGCTGGTGGGTGTCATCCGAACTTGTTTTAAAGCCTCACACCCATCTTGGTAACGCCGTAGAACGCGACCCACTCGTCCCGAAGGCCCAGACGCGTCAATCGCGCGCCGCCCCCCTTCGTGATGCCAACAAGAAGGAAGGAGCAACGGAACTTGCTTCCATGTGAGACGTCTGCATTTTTTATGTCAGCATTCTCGTAACGGCTGTAGCAGATGCGGGAGCAGATTGGCTCAATCGCACATCTTGGGTTTTTATGTCTGGTACTCGCTCGTACTGTGAGATCCGCACCATGCCAACAACATATCTATCGCCATCTCTTTGATTGCATGCTACGGAGTAGTGCGGGTCATCCCTTGCGTCGTGCCTGAACTGTCTAATTTGCTTCTTTCTGTTTGCTTCTTTGTTTTTTATTTCTCATTGCTGACGACAAACGCGGAAAAACAAAGGGGAAAGAAAGACAAGACAAGACAAGAAGAAAAAAATCACTTGCCAAGACTCGGCCAACCCCGTCGTCTCGGCCATGGCGCGTCGAGCCTCGCGCAAGAGAAAGGCAGCCGGCGGCAAGCCCGGTGCATCGCTGAAACGGGTCAAGTCCAAGCCGGGGGACCACGGCGACGCAGTACCGCTACCACCGCAGCCGGCGATGCACATCAAGCAAGATCTGCTGGCTGGGTATTTCCCGCGCGTCGAGTCGCTCCGCAGCTATCTCTTATCGAAACTGCCGGCCTCGTCTCGTATACGCCGGAAGCGGCTGGCCTCGTTTGGCCGGAGAACCACCGCCGCCGCCGCCGCCGCCGCCGCCGCCGCCGCCGATGACGGCCCGGCGGCATCACAACAGCGTGCTCTCGAGGAGCTGCTCTCGCGGACGCTCGACACGACCCTCGTTGCGTATTTTCCTGTCTCGGCAGAAGAGGAGGCCTACTGCGAGCCGGACGATCACCAGCAGCTGCGCGCCACGTTCTCGCAGGCCAAAAAAGCGTATGAGTCCAATGTCACCATCTCTGGTGTTTCGGGCGGACCGTCGTCCATGCAGGCCGAGGTATGCAGGCTTCTGTTTTTCCCTTCGGGCTGTCTGAAGAGCAGAGCTGACCACGCAGATTGTCGATTTTTCCGTCTGGCTCATGTTTGCCCGCGCTGCACGGTCCGCGCCGGACAACGTGCTGTGCATCGGCTACCAGCGCAACAACCCCAGCGGCCCCATGAAGGAGAAGACGCCCGGGACCGATGTCGTGCCGCCCTGCACCATCCCGGATCTGTATACGTCGCGCCGGCCGCAGAATGCGCAGTGTCTCAAGGAGCTGCCCTGGCCGCAGCTGCTGGCACTGCTGGGTGCCTCGGGTGAGCAGATCATGATTGATCTCCTCACCAAGTGCTGGCTGTTTCTGGCTGTCGACGCTGGCCAGGGGAACTATATCCAGGTCACGGGTGAGTGCTGCTCCGGCTTGACCTGTATGCATAATGCAACGCACAATGCTAACCTTTGTCTGTGGCATAGGCAAGCCACTGTTCTCCATGCGGTATAACTCTGCAGGGGGTGAGATCGACGAGCCCATCGTCGCGGCCAAGAAGGAGAGACGGCCGTCCGACATTATTCTGATGCGGCGGCGGATCTTCTATGCCGCTCCCTCCATGACGGGAAAGAAGACAATCTGGTTCGGGCTGCATCGTTCTCGTGAGTCGCCTGATCTTGTCGCATCCTCGCTACAGCGATACCATAACGCTCACACAACCAGATGTGCTGCACCGGTTCCCATGGTCCGCCAGCTCACAGACGAAAGCCTCGGGAAAGACAGCCAAAGTCACGCACACAGTAGCAAAAGACACGCTGCACACGGCCATGTACATCTTCCCCCGGCAGTTTGGCCTTCAAAACGTCTTTACGTCGACTGTCGACCGGTCGCAGACGGCCCAGAAGTTCCAGGAGTATACGATGCGCGAGGCGGAGATTGCCGCAAAGTACGGCATCCTGCGTCACCGCAATCCCGACTACAAGATCCCCATCCCCAAACGGCTGCGAGGGATGCCCTTGGCCCTCGTCGAACAGCTGCGCATTCGCCACGCAAAGTGTGCTTACTCTGCTCTCATTGAGTTTTATTGCCCGGTACGTGTTTGGCATATGGCATAGTTCTTGGCTTGGATGCTTCTGATGATCGAGACTGACCACAACACCGATGTAGGCCCGCGGCGGCGACTCCAGTGACGGTTCCTCGGACCTGGTGGACTTGGCTGTGCCTCTGGCGCGGGTGTCTGCGTTCTGTCAGGCGGTGATCCAGAGAGTCATTCCCGGTGCCTTTTGGGGCTCGGGTGATGTCCGCACACACAACCGGACCATCATCCTGCAGCGGGTGGACGAGTTCATACGGCTCTTGCGCTACGACAACCAGACGCTGCACGGTCTTCTCGACGGACTCAGGGTAGGTCGTTTCTATGCAACAAGTCTTAAAACAGGAAAGGCTGACTGGACAGATCGCCGACATCGAGTGGCTCACGCCGCCGGGGCTGCAGGGATCCCGCATGAGTAAGTCGGACCAGCAGAAGCGGCACGAGATCTTTGCCGAGTTTGTGTACTACCTGTTTGACTCATTCCTGGTCCCGCTGATCCGCAGCAATTTCTATGTCACCGAGTCCAACACGCACCGCAACCGCGTCTTCTACTTCCGCCACGATGTCTGGCGCCGCATCGCCGAGCCCGCCTTGGCCTCCATCAAGGCCGCCCGGTTCGAGGAGGTGGCGGCCGCGGACGCCGTGCACATCATGGAGACGCGCCGCCTGGGATGCAGCCGGATCCGGCTCCTGCCCAAGAACAACACCATGCGGACCATTATGAACCTCAGCCGGCGCGTGCTGACGGCGGACGGCGCGCGCCTGGCGCCCAGCACAAACGCGACGCTGGAGCCGGTGGCGGCCATGCTCAACTATGAAAGGACACAGGACCCCCAGCGGTTCGGCGCGTCGATGCTGTCGACGCAGGCCATCTATGCGCGCCTCCGCGCGTTCCGGGCGCGCTTCGACGCCCAGCGGCGGCCCCCCCTTTTTTACTTTGCCAAGGTCGACGTCAAGTCGGCCTTTGACACCATCCCCCAGGACGCCATGATCCGGCTGATCGGCAGCATCCCCACGCACGAGTACTACCACATCGAGAAGCACTCGGAGATCACTGCGCCCGGCAGCGGCGAGCTGCTGCCGCGGCTGCGGTCCCGGCCCAGCATCAACAACAACCGCGCCGTCGGCCTCCTGCCCCAGCGCAAGTGGCGCGCCGTGGCCAAGACCAGCACCGACGCGTCGACCTTTCACGAGGCGGTCGAGGCCGCGCATGCGCCGGCCCGCCGCAACACGGTGTTTGTGGACTCGGCGTACCGCAACACGCGCAGCTCCGAGTCGCTGGCGGCGCTGGCGGCCCACCACGTCAAGCAGCACATGGTCAAGATCGGCAACCGGTTTTACCGGCAAAAGGAGGGCATCCCGCAGGGCTCGGTTCTGTCGTCGGTGCTGTGCAGCTACTTTTATGCCGACCTGGAGCAGACGGAGCTGGGCTTTCTTGTTGGTGCCGGCGCCGACGACTGCCTGCTGCTGCGGCTGATTGACGATTTCCTGCTCATCACGACGGACAAGGCCAAGGCCGCGCGGTTCGTCGACGTGATGCACCGCGGCCACCCGCGCTACGGCGTGCAGGTCAACGCCGCCAAGAGCCTTGTCAACTTTGACCTGACGGTCGGCGGCGCGCGCGTGCCGCGGGTGGCGCCCGGCGCGCCGTTCCCCTACTGCGGCCTGTACATTAACACGGCGAACCTCAACCTGACCAAAGACCGGGATGTCAAGAAGCATAGTGGGTTTTTTTTCTTTTTTCTTTCTCAACTTGTATCAAACTAACAAACAGGCGTCTTCGATACCCTCACGGTCGAGCGCACACGCATGCCCGGCTGCAACTTTCAGCGCAAGACATTCAGTACGTCTCTCTCTCTTATTCTCATGACCATATCTAACCCCCCCCCCCCCACCCCCCAGTGTACTTCAAACTCCAGGTCGCCACCATGTTCTTTGACATGTCGTACAACGCGCGCCGCACGGCGCTGCACAACCTGCACGGCGCCTTTGCCGAGACGGCCAACAAGATGTGGGCGTATGCGCGCTGCATCCCCCGGCCGCGGCGGCCCTCGCCGGCGCTGACCATCCGCACCATGGACGAGCTGGCCGAGCTGGCCTTTGCCATGCTGTCCGGCCGCAAGAAGAGCACCACGAACCGCTCCTCCTCGGCGCGCGGCGCCGACTACACGTTTTCCGTGTCCAAGGCGCACTTGAAGCTGTATGCCTCCGAGTGTATATCTTTAGTTTTATATATGATACTAACTGCGCAGGATTATGCTTCATGCCTTTAAAAAGGTGCTCGGCAGACGGCAGACGGCCTACAAAGAGGTCCTCGCCTGGATCCAGAACGAGACGCGGACGCTCAAACAAGGCCACCCGCCACGCCTGCCCAAGGAGTTTTCCGACTGAGTGCTTGTCCTCGATGCAAGTAATCTATCTATTATTCCTCTTTTGATTTATCTAGCTGATACCCCCAAATTTGATCCGTCTTTTTTTTTGTTTCGATGCCCTGTCAACTGTCACGTAAATTCCCTATCAAATCCCTCCAAGCCAGGAAATAGAGACACCACTGAACAACTCACAGGGCCAGCCCCGTCTCCCACCAGGTGCGGCCCGTGTACCACGAGGGTAAGTCGTCGCGGTACAGACGCCATGCCGCATGCCCGGCCCTGCTGCTGCCGGCTGCGCTGTAGAGCAGATTATTGCTGCGGCCTTGGTAGATCCCCGACAGCAGGCGGACAACGGAAAACGGCACGGGCTCAAACAGCCACAGGCCGCTGCGTGCCAGGTCGTCGAGGAACAGCCACTGCGTCGCGTGCAGCCAGCCCAGCGCGAACATGACGTTTCCGGCCCGGCGAACGGAGCGCGGCAGGTTCGCCGACACGGCCATTTTCTGCAGCACGGTCGCAAGCACGGTCTGCACCACGACACCAAGGCCCGCCATCAGAAAAAAAACACACGTTGAGCGCCAGCAGGCGTGGTCGGGCAGACTGGTGACGCTGCCGGCCGCGTGCAGAAAGGCCGACTGCGTAAAGGCAATGCTGAGACCGACCAGGCGGGTGCTCTGCGGCAGCTTGACTCTCGTGTGGTCCTTGTCCTTGACCTTGACAAGGTCTGCGTCCGTGGGCCCCGGCAACACGCCGTGGTTGACCAGCCAGGCTGTCGGCGCCACAAACGCCATGCGAAAGGTCTGGTGCCACCAGCCGCCCCAGAAGCCGGCCATGCCGTGGTCCAGCAGCACCGTCATGCTGCCAAAGGCCGAGGGGTAGTTCCACAGCTGGGTCGCCGTCGAGAAGGACGAGGTCGATGACGATGCGGTGGGAAACAGGAGAGAGCCGACAAACACGCGTGCGATCTGGTCAAAGACAAGAAAAAACTGGAGCGCAGACAAGACGCCAACAAGGCCAAGCACGCTGCGGAAAAGGGCAAGAAGATGGGGGTGGTGCGTATACAAGTCGTCCAAATAAGGCGGCATCGCAAACAGGGCGGCCGGTGGCGGTGGCAGTCCGCCCGGGTACGGCGCGACCTGGGCCGACCATGTCTTGGGTCCATCATGGAGGCGGCTCAGGCGGCTCGGCGACGGCGGCGGACCCAGGACAAAGGAAGGGTCGTGGGACATGAGGACGGCGCACATGTCGAGCACCATGTAGCAAGCGGCGTAGACGACGAGCCGGTTGCGGAAGAACGCGGCGCGCGTGCGGTGGCGGCGGAAGCCCTGGTACGTGACCTCGGGCAGCGACGAGAGCCGGACGAGCTCGTCCGTATGCGGTCTCTTGGGCGGTGCAAAGTGAGGGACCGGCGACTTGCACCAGCTCCAGCCTGGGTGTGTTAGATCTGTTGAAGATATTTTGAAGGTATTAAAATAGCAATGAGGGAGGAAAAAACCTACCAATACCACGCCACGCAAGGCACAGGTCCCAGGACCAGTCCAAGCGCGACCAGAACGAGCCGTCTGCGGGGAACGACTGCCAGTAGTACTCCTGGCCCAAGCGCAGGCACCGCGCGACATCCTCGTCGATCATGTCAGCCTCGTCGATGATGGCGACGGGCGAGGAGCCTTCGCCCTCTTTGGCCTTGCTGGCCCGCTCTCGCCGCGCCACCCGCTCGCCGTCCCATGGGTCGGTCCAGACCAGCACGACAAGCGCCCACAGCGTGCCCCATGCCGATATGAGGCCGACGCTGTAGGCGCAGGCCATGTTCATGCTGGACGTGTATGGCGCGGTACCCGGGATGAGCAGGCTGGTGTTGACGGCCGCAATCAAGACCGCCAGAGGGTAGCGGAGCGGCTTCAGGTAGACATGCCGTCCGGCCACGGCGAGAAAGACGGCCGGCAACACAAACGACGGGATGATGCACGCCGGGAGCAGCAGCGGACGAGCATCGCCGCGGGCCACAGCAGCTCGAAACGCATCCCGCAAAGCGCCGCGTTGGTAGTCGGCCAGTGTGACGGCCTCCATGATGGGGAATGCACTGAAGACGACGTCGATACTAGTTGAGTATGTCAATAAAAATGTCCAAATGAGGGTGCGCAAGGGAGACGGGCCAGATTTTGAGGAGGCGGTAGGCAGACAGGAGAGGCAGGAGAGGCAGAAGAGACACCCAAAAGAAAGCGGTAAGCGCAGCGTCGTCAGACGGTGAGCAGCCAGCCACACTGGAGAGGGTCGCTCTTTCCTGTATTTGCTGCGTGAGATTTTCTTTCTCACTTGCCTTATGCACAACGGAAATAAACCCCAGGAAGGAGCGACCCGACGTGTCGCATCTTATGGCCTTTTTTTTTCTTGTTTCTCTTTTTTTTCACTTTTCGCCTGTGTTGTGGAAATGACTGGAGGGCGGATATATTTTGTGGTTGTGCAAATTTCCCAAACGGGAAATGCACCAGAAGTGGTGGTCATCACAATCATATGACAGCGCAGAGTGAAGACAAGATCATGAAATCAATTTTTTAAAAAAAAAAATATTATTCAAGAGAAAAGTAGATATTATTAATTTCCCATTATTTTTCATTCTCAAACACCAAACCACCTCCCACACTTAACTGTACTGCCACGCGCCAATGGTGCCCGCCGGCTGCTCGCTGATCTTGAGGTTCACCGGAATGCAGTAGCTGTACTGCTCCTTGTTGTCCGCCGTCAGCGCCACCAGCGTGTACGACGCGTTGGCCCCGCCGCCGCCACCAGACGCCGTCGGCGGGCACGCCGCCCAGCCGTAGCCGCCCGAGCCCAGGTTGACCAGCCCGCCGCCGTTGGCGTACGCCGCAAAGCTCGGCGTCACCGCCGTCGACGGCATCTGCGCCGAATGCGCCTGCGTGTAGCCGACCGTGCCGCTGGCCGTGTCGAGGTAGACCGCCTGGCCGCCGGGCACCTCCGTGTCCATGCTGACGGAACTACCGCTATACGCGAGGACCGTCGTATTGCCCGCAGGGCAGTTGGCGGCGCCGACGACGTCGCTGGGGCAGTACGAGCAGGTGGCGCCGCCCAGGTTCCAGCGCAGGCCGCAGGCGTTGACGGCGAGCCCATCGACGACGCTGTTGGACGGGTTTGTGGCCGTCAGCGTAAAGACGGCGCCGTCGGCGAGGCGCGGCAGCTGCTCGAGGGCGTTGTCGTCGGCGCACGTGTACATGTACTTGCTGTAGCAGGCGCCGCTGCAGTAGGACAGGCCCTCGCCGGCGACAATGGGGCACAGGAAGGTGCCGTCGTGGCAGACGTAGAGCGCCGGGTCGTACTGGGCGGTGCCGCAGGTCTGGGTGTCGGCGCGCACGGTGGCGGCGGACAGCAGGCCGACGAGGCCCAAGATCATAGACTTTGACATTGTGATGTGAGGATGAGATGAAGATGAGATGAAGATGAGCTGAGGAGGTGAGGAGGTGAGGATGAAGAGATGAAAGTGAAGATGAAGAAACAGAGAGAAGAGGATGAAGAGGGAACAGGCGAGGATCTTATAGAAATCCGGCCATGGCAGTCTGCTTTTAGTTGATACGCATCAAATCCCATGAATTTGTCTATTTTTATATCTCAACTCCCTCTCATGTCTCTTCCCACCACCAGCTTCCACCACCCTGCTGCCCGGTTTTCCATTGAGCACATGATCTTTTCTTTGTCATTCGGTCATCTTGAAGTGAGGAGACGACCTCTCTCCTACATGCTTCGGAAAAGACCAATAACGCCAAGGCGGACGACCAGTGCAAAACCAGGGAAAAGAATGTTGGAAAACGAGGGCGTGACAACAAGAATACGAGAGATCATCAGGTGGGCTGGCGAGCTATTGCCTTGTCCGCTCGGCTGAACCGCCAGCTGAAAAAAAAAAAAAAAAGCGCCGCCAAAAAATAAAAATAAAAATAAAAAATAAGGTTTAGTTAGCTTGGCCGGGCTGCGATTGCCGCGGGGAAAGAAATCAAGGATTTTATTTCTGGGAGGGGTTATCTCGAATACGAGTCACAGCCTAAAAGTGCAGGACATGCATGTTTCTCTCTCCCTGGGCTCACTCACCCCTTGTGCTGCACAAGATCTCGTGTTGGAAGCCTAAGTGGTAAACAGCGGTGAATATTTATTTCTCTCTCAGTGTTGACGTTTTCATTCTCATTCACCTTTGAAACCTCTACATACTTGGTAAGGTCACACTACAACCACCACCGTAGTATCCCAAGATACAGCGTAGCAGTTCTCTGTAGATCCTACAAAACCTTAAATTCGAGCTCTCGATAATTCATGTACAGAGTATTCGTGTTAGTGGACCCATCAGTCTTTCTCAGCTGCGCGCATCCTCGTACGCAACGAGGGACAGCAGCATATGCACGTTCCGAGAGCTGAGTGGTAGCTTCCTGTGCATTCCAGTGTCACGACCCATCTTTGCCTCCGCAATGACATCAGCGTCGATTCTAAAAATACGCCGTCTCCGGCTTCTCCAGTCGTGTGCCGCGATGATCTTCTGTTCGGCCCTTTCTCCGGTTAGTAGTTTATTTGGCTTTATTTTTATTTATTTTTATTTTTATTTTTATTTTTATTTTTATTTTTATTTTTATTTTTATTTTTATTTTTATTTTTATTTTTATTTTTATTTTTATTTTTATTTTTATTTTTATTTTTATTTTCTCTTTCCGACTACTTTTCCGAAAATAAATCAATACAACGTAGCTACGAATACTCGTATTCCCCTCCCTTGGTCCGCTGTGATACCGCGAGTACGAGTAAGAAGCTGCACCTCAAATAACTACTGCAAACATGACACGGCCATCACACGTAGTACTCGTAGCAGACACGTCTTTCACTGCATGACCTGTCGTTGACAGCATGACTCGACACGCCATCTGCAGTCTAACCACCATCGGAACTCGGAACCACACGGTAGTCGCCACTACTGCCAAGGCACAAGCAGCATTGGCATAGTATTTAGAGCAACAAACAAATAAAACTCATAGGGTAAATGCAATTTAGCAAAGGCTGCGAGGTAACTAACAAAATGCCCAAGGTCCTGTTTTGCCAGCAAAGCCTCTATTTGGCTTGACATGTTGGGAACAGGATGGAGAAGATTGAGCTTCGGATCATAGAGCATAATACATGTGAAATATAGTAGAGTTGAGTTGATCAGATGACTAGGTCTTTGTAACTGTGTCTTCCACAGCACGAGGCTAGTCGGCGTCCTTTTAGGACTAGGACAATAGTCTTGGGCTTACGGCTTTCTGCCATAGCAGTAGTACCTAGACAGTTAGTAACGAGACAAGAAAAGGGGAAAGAAAAGGGAAAAGAAAAGGGGAATAATGGAGGGAAAGAAAGAGAGAAAGAAAACATACGCAGGCCAGTAGGCGTGGATACTGGTGTTGCGGAGATCCTTGCGCGCTTCGGCACACAACAGCATCGTCTCCTCCACTGTCATGTTCATGCCGCGTGTCAACAGCGCCATAAATAGGCCCTCCAGGCCAGGCTCGACATTGGCCAGGGTCCAGAAGCCGAGCGTCTTCATCTTACGCTCGCGCGGCCACGAGTTGGTCGGCCACTTGTATTTTCCAAACACAATGTCGACAAAGCCCGCCTGCTCCATCATCTTGGCATAGTGCGGCGACACATTGAGGGGTCGGCCCAGGCGAGACGATGCCTCGGTCGCGAGAGTCGTCAAGTGGAGGAGTGCACAGTCGGGCGGCATCGTGCCGTCATCGCATTCGGGCGGGAACGTGCCGTCGTGCATCTCGAGGTAGCCACCAGGCGCAAGGTTGCTAGAATGTCAGTAGGCGCTTGTAGCAGAAAAGAAGACAAAGGGGGAAAAAATCAGACGGATGCATACTCGAAGCATTTCTGTATCATTTCTTGGGGGTCCGAGAAGCAGCCCAGCAAAGCGCGCCACCAGATAAAGTCAAACGGCTTATGCCATGTCCACTCCTTCTCAATGTCGTCCACTTCGAACTGACAGTTGGGAGGGACGAACTCGGGCTGAATGGGACTCAGGTCCACGCCGATGACCGTGGCCTCCGGGTGCTCATCAGCTGCACGAGTTAGAATGGACAGGTCGACGGTGACAGCTACCGGGTGGATCGGTACGTATACTTACCATACTCCATGGCCCAGATGCCGGTTCCGGTGCCCAGATCAAGGACACGGTCTGCACCGGCCTGCTTGGGGTTGCAGCACAGAGCGCCGTCAAACGTCAGACGGTGAGCATCTGAAATGGGTCAGTATTTGTTGAGATGAACAAGGGAGGCCACGGGGAAGAAGACGTACGGTGCTGGATATCGAGACGGCTGTTCTCGGGCTGGAAAGTGGTCAGTATAGAGGGCATCTGCATCGTTCCAATCAAAACCGGACAGGACATACATCGTCGTTGGGGCACCAGTATTCTAAATGATATTAGCATGTCGTACAGACGAAAGACGCGAGACAAAATGCCCATGGTGATAACTCACTTCCAGCACTCAGCGAATGGTATGTGCGGCCATTTTCCTTGCGAAACTCTCGAATGCTGTCGGTCAACGACACCAGCGATTGGAACGAGACCGACTGTGACGAGGCGTCAGTATGTCTTGTTCGGCAGAATATCCCACGGGCGACCAGGAAACTACACCTACCCCGATTGCAGAGTCACTGTCACTAAATTCGGAGGAGTTATCGTTGGTCTCGGAGGCGGTGCTGTTGTTGACGGACGGCGACGAGTCGGCATCGATCTCTTCGCTAGGGACCTCGGTGATTTGTCCGGTAGTGGTGGGTTCGTTCTCAACCGGCTGGGAGGCAGCAGCCGGCGTAGGTGCGGGCGTAGGTGCGGGCGTAGGTGCGGGCGTGGACGCGGGCTCGGGCTCGGATGGCTGAGCTTCTTCCGCAGGCTTGGGAGCTTTTTCAGCATCTGCCTTGACTCCAGCCTCGGGCATTTTCTCAGATGGCTGAACTTCTTCCACAGTCTTGGAAGTCGTTTCAGCATCTGCCACGGCTTCGGCCTCGGTCTTTTTCTTCGATGGTCGCGGTTCGGGTGGCTCCGACTTCGTCGGCAATGGAGCCAAAGCAGGTGCTGCCTCCATGGCAGCCGCGGCGGCGACTGTGGCGACAGCAGTGTCCTAGTTGATGTACTCGTAAGATGGGATGGCCTTCAAACTCCGCTCAGTGCATCAAACGTACCGACGGAGGGAGGCGCTCCTCCGCTCTACTTCCAGCCATGATGCTAGTTTCGGGGGCACTTGTCAGCGCTCGACTGTGAAAGTCGTGAGCTGTTGTTTGAATCGTGGCCTGTAAAGGTCAGTGACAAGTCTCAAAGACTCGCGAGCATAGGGAGATGTGGCTGAAGAAGGAAAAGGGGTAGAAGAAGAGAGAACAAGAAAAAAAGAAAGAGAAAAGAAAAAAGAAAGTGAAAAAGAAAAAGAAAAGACAACAAGAAAAAGAAAGGGACAGTTCGGTGTAACGCAACAAAAAGGGAAAAAAGGTCACAGCCCTGGTTGAGAGAAACAGCCTTATTTGTGGCCTACCAGCTGGCCCGTGATGCAACCCTCTCTTTCTGATATTGCGGGATGAATATCCTCCGTCTTGATTTCTCCATCTTTCCATCTTCACCTTTCCTTGGCTGGTGTTTCTGCTTGTCCGTGCGTCCGGGGCCCGTGGTTTATCTCCATCGTATCTTTTGGCGCCCCTCTCTCGCTGTCACTCCGTCAAGGGACTGCTTTTCCGTCCTCACATCCTCCCACGCAGGACATACTCCGTACTCCGTCCTGATACATGTGGCAATGCGGCCCCATCTTTCCCGTTGACATATTTAATGGAGATGTTTTTTCCACTTGTCGTCTCTTGTCATGTTTCATGGTCTCCATAAATTCCCCATCATATCGTTGATCGCCATGGGTTTGTGGTGATGCACACAGATGACGGAGAACATATCGAGACCAGAGTGAGGGCTGACACGGAAAGGATTTTTGGATATAGGGCAAAAAGCACACAAAAAAAAACGAGAGACGGGAGAGTACTCACATGTGATTCGTTCTATTTTTTTTTTTTTTTTCAGTATGGGACGCGATCTAGAACCATGCCGTTGGGTCGTATGTGAGAGGGCGGGTAGCACTCGTATATACACTGATACATGAGGGCATGAATGCAACGATGCAATGCAGGAGGATATGGGCGCTATGCCACTTGGTAGTGCAGATTGCAGTATGCAGTCTATGCAGTCTATGCACTATATGCGGTGCACTCATATGCAGTGTGTCATATACTGCACTTGGATGCAGTGAGATGTCTCCGAGTGACCCGATAGGAAGGGCGCAGCTGGTGTCGGTTGCAGGATGGAGGTGAGCAAGACGGGATAGGAAGAGGCTGTTCGGGGCTTGGATGTGCTGTACTCGTACTCGTAAGTTTGGGAACGGCCTGGGCAAAGTGCGAATGTCTGTGCGTTTGGGGGCAGGGTGCTGAGGGTGCTGAGGGTGCGGAGGGTGCGCAGGGTGCAGGCAGGGTCTTTCAGCAATATCGTGTTAGTTTTCTTCCGACGTAAGTAAGCTCCACAATAGAGCGTCTTGGAGCCGCCCGAAGAGTTGGAAAAAAAAAAAAAAGAGTGGAAGAAGAAGAAGAAGAAGAGGCAGACTGGCAGGCAGCGGGACAAGACCCGGTTGGCGGTGGCAACAATGGGCGACGGCGACACGATGAAATGGAAGGGTCAAAGTGCCGGTACTCGTAGATGGGTTTGCAGGACGCTTAGATACGAGTACGGCGTGCTCGTCGATGCGAGTATGTGGAGAACGCGGCTCGGAGAGGACGGCGGACGAAGGACCGGACGGACAGTGTGCGGGAATACGAGGTGTGAGCTGTGTAGGACAAGAGAGGGCGAAAGAGGACGAGAGAGGGTGGGAGAGGACGAGTGACCGGAGGATGAAGTAAGAGAACAGGGGTCAAGGCGAAAAGAGGAATACGAGTAAAAAAGAAGAATACGCGTAAGGAAGGAACTCAAAAGAAGGGAAGGAACGAGGGGGGTGAAGGTAACAGCAAAGAGTCTCGGGGAAGGCGCCAATGTCATGCAGAGGCAAAGCAGCAAACACGGCAAGACCACGAGCAAGGTGAACTAAAAAGGGAAGAGAGGACCCCTAGCGCGAAAGACTAGAGAGCAACAGACCGTTGGACGGGCGGCAGCGCCCACTGCAGCTTAGCTTGGTGGAATGCGGTAAGGCGTTGGAAGGATAACGTGTGAGAGAGGCATACGACGTACGGAGTAAGACGGGGTGATGAGCAGGGATAAGGTCGGCGAGGTGGATGAGAGGGGCAAGGGGGGGGGGGGGGCAATGTTGGAAAGAGTTGATGGAGAGGTTTGGTGGAAAGAAGGTTAGGAGTTGGCGTGAGATGGAAAGAGGAAAGAGCTGGAAGAGGGAGAGATGGCAGCTGAAAGGAGGAGAAGAAGGAAAGCAGATCAAGGTAGGACAGCAATCAAAGAGTCTCGGTGTGACAATATCTGGGTGCATGATCAGGCATGGGGTGTAGCACGGTGAGCGAGTACGAGAAAATCAAATGGTCTGCTGGCTACAACGAGTGGATTCCCTCCGGTGACAGCCGGACAGCGAGAGTATGACGGTGTTACTTAGCAGAGCGGCAGAGCGTAGATCAGACGTGACGGGAAGATCAGACAGGCCGCAGCACGTCCGAGAGTGGGCACTACGGAGTTCTACGAGTAGAACCGATTATGGGTCCCGGTGAGTCAATACGACCAAGACCGGAGTGGTGCTGTTTGCCAGGAATCCGACTGCAAGAGACATGCGTGAGACAGCCGGACGAGAAGACGCCGAGTCGCACGAGCAATCAACTTCAATATCGAGCTGAACACCAACACTGTGCTACGTGACACCAACTCGTATCTGGCCGGCTTGGTGCATGGTCTGTAGTGTGCTTCTCCGAAGCGAAGTCGTCCTCGCTAAAAAAAAGAAATCGTCATATCGCAAAAGTTGATGTGTCAAGACTGACAGAAAATATCACGAGCACGGAGCGCTTCTCGTTTGTCTGTCGTTTATCACTATGCAGAAGCAAAACGGTGACTGTCGCGGCAAAGGAGAAGAACAAAGAAAAAAGAGGGCGGTCGGTCGGTCGACTGTCGCGTTTCACCCTGGTCGGCGTCGGAACCGTGCTGCCGTTGTGCTACGCAGTGAGGGGATACGACCTTTGTACGTGATGAGTGCTCCGTAGCTGCTCCGTAGTGGGGTGGGGGTTATCAATGGCATTAATCTACTTTGGAAGGTATTCGTCATACACAAGTCATTCCGCGGAGGCAAGAGCGACCAACACAAAATCGCCGGAAGGCGAGCAGGTTTGAGTAGCAAGCTCGACGGAAAGAGCGCAGGACAGGTGACCATTGCTCTTGCTTCTTTCGACTTCTCCCGTCCGGCCTTCAATGCTGGCTATCTACGGAGTAGTGTCATATTACATCGTGCCCACTTGGACTTGCCGTGTAGAAGTAGCCGAGGCTAGAATAACGGCACAGACTGGTCCACTACTCCGTAAAGTAGATTCTCCTTCCCAAAAAGCCAAAAAGTCTGCAAAAGCCTCCTACACCTCAATCGGCCCATACCGCTTCAGCAAGATATCTGCCGCGCCATCGACTCCCGTGCTGTCCATCACGCGCGCCACGGCGACAGCCGCGATATCCGCGCGCCCCTCCGCGGGACGCACGTCGTGTGCGCAGTGCGCCAACCCGACAGCCGCCAGCGTGGACAGCATGGCGCTCCGTGTCGCCGGCAGCCGTGCAGAGAGCCAGGCCAGAATGCGCATGTGCGCCACAAACCGGATGTCGCCCGGCAGCAGCGTGTCGCTCTGGAGTGCGTGCTGCGATGCCGCGTCTTTCTCCAGGCCGCCGCTGTCGCTGAAGTGCACCGGCCCAACCGCCACACAAGTCGCCGCATTCCACGCCATCGTGCGCTCCACCGTCGGCGCGGCCGTCGGCGGCGGCACCGTCTCGCAGTGCAGCGCGTGCCGGCAGTGGCACGTCGACCGGAACGGCTGGCTCAAAAAATCCACGCACGTAGGCGACTGAGCTGCGCGTGACAGGTACCGGTCGAGCCGCACCGCCAACACCAGCACCGTCGTATACAGTGCTGCGTCCTGCATCAGCGTGCTGGCGCTCACCCCGGGCCCATCCATGATGGATGCCAGGTCTTCGCCGTCGATGCCGCCCACCAGCGTGTCGAACGGATCGGGCCCCGCGTAGCCAAACGCGGGGCCCGGCCGGTATGTGTCGTCGCCGCCGCCGCGCGCGTACGCCCAGGCCAGGATGCGCGGCGCCAGCTCCGAGGACGCTGCCCACGCGCGGTGCCACGCAGCGGCTGGCTCGCGAATCTCGTGCAGCACGCGTGCCTGCAGCTGCGCCACGGTGCTGGGGTCCTCGATACGCGGCACGTCCAGGGACCCGTCGCGTCCGCCGCCGCCACCGCCGCCGCTCACGAGCCACTTGACGCGGTCGCCCAGGAGGCCCCAGATGCCCTCAACAATGGACGGGATGGCCGCAAAGATATCCAGCAGCCGGCTCGTCGCCGACTTCTTCTCCGGGTGGAGTGCCCATGGCACCGTCTTCCACCGCGGCTGCGCCAGAAACGTCACCCGGCGCCGCACAAAGGCATCCGACACCAGCGTCATGCGCACAGACTCAAACACTGCGAGACGGTCGGGCGTCTGAAAGTACTCGGGCCCGCAGACCTCCAGGATGCGGGCGAGGCCCATGTGGTGCGTGAACCGCAAGTCCCGCTCGACGGCCACCGCGTACGACCCCAGAAACGCAATCGGCTTGACGAGGTCCGCCAGCGCGTCCTTGGACGACGCCGTGATGGCTGTGCGCAGCTGCGCCATGGCGCGCCCATACACGCGGCGGCCGGCGTCCTGCAGGGCCGGGATGTGCTTGTCGCGGCCCAGCAGGCCATAGCAGAGCGCGCGCAGGCTGTCGCGGTGGACGTCGGCATTGTGTGCCGCGGCGTGGCGCTGCATGGCGGCATCTTGTAGCAGGATGCTGTGCATGTTGATCCAGCCGTAGGCCTGGTAGAAGTAGGACACGGCCATGTCGTCCACGAAGCCGACCAGGCTGGGCTGGGGGACCAGCGGCGTCGATGCCCTGGCGGCGTCTGGCGGCGATGTCGATGTCGATGTCGGCTGCAATGTCGCTGTCGACCCTTGCGACGTCTGCAATGCCCGTGCGCCTGCGGTCCGGGGCTGGCCTGCTTTCCCTCGCGCCACCGGGAACGACGACACGGCCTGGATCTTGCCCAGCCGCACCGACCCTGGCGCTGCACCGCTCACGACGGCATGGTTCTGCATGCGCATCACGACCTCGTAGCCCTGGCACTCAAAGTTGCCGCGCACGCACCGGGCACATGCCGGCCGCGCCTGGTCACACTTGACACGCCGCTGCCGGCACGTATGGCAGTTGCCGCTTGTCGGTGCTCGGCCCATTGATAGTAAAGATCAGATGAAAGATGTAGATGAACATGAGACGTAAAAGTATGGGCGATCGTGGACGCTGCAACGCCTTGCCATGGCAAAGAACATCACCATTCCCCGCAGCAGGAATGCAATGATTTCGAGTAGCAAGTCTCACAAGTGCTTACATTGCATTACCGTCATCATAAAGTCCCAATGAACAAACCATCACACGTTACATGGGATTTGTCAGAGTGGCAATGTTAGTCATCATGTGCAACAAAGCATGGCTTCCACGTGATGGCCACGCTTTCATTATGTTAGTGATCGAATAAGCATATAGAGTGGGGAGTCACTTTAAAGATAGTTGAGATTGAATCAATTAGAAAACAAAATAAAAGCTATATCCCTTTGACGCCTGGATATCTCTCTAAATCTATAAACAGGAATCGAATGAATGTGAGAAATGGAACAGGACAAAGTAGAGTTACAAAATGATTGGCGTCAAAAGACGAATATTAAGTGGTGGAAAAAAGAGAACAAAAGGAACAAAAAAAGAACGCCATGCTTGAACCCGATGAACAGTTTTTTTTTCTTCTTTTAGTTGGTCGCAGCCGCGGTGGCCGGCTTCACGGCAATCACGCGGTAGCTCGTCGAGATGAGCCGCATGTTGTCCATCTTGACAAAGGCCTGGCCGTCCAGGCACAGCCGGTTGATCAGCGTCTTCCAGTGCTTGGGCAGCACGTGCATGCGCACGAGGCCCAGGATCATCTGCCGCACCGCCCGGAAGTAAATGTCCACCTTGTCGATCAGCGGCGCCTGCAGGCCGCCGACGCTGGCATTGTCCGACCGCGTCACCTCGAAGCCGGCCGCCGCCAGCCCGCGCTCGAGCCCGGCTGGCGTGGGCGTGCCGACGGCGCCGATCAGCGGCTTGACGCGGCGCATGAGCGCGGCGTGCTCCGGGTTGGCCGGGTCGTAGGCCGGCAGGCTGACCCAGTCGAGCATGGAGAAGCGTGCGCCCGGTTTCAGCACGCGGTAGATCTCCTTGAACATGGTGGGCAGGTCCTTGCAGAGACTAAAGGCCTGGATCTGGTAAAAGGCGTCAAAGGTCTCGTCGGCAAAGGGCAGCGGCAGGTTGTTCTGGTCCCACTCGATAAAGGTGTTGTGCAGCCCCTGTTCATCGTTGAAGGCGCGCGCCTGCGCAATCTGGTTGGGGTCAATGTTGATGCCGGTGACCTCGGCGCCCGAGAACTTGGACATGTGCGCGGCCACGCGGCCGCGGCCGCAGCCAATGTCCAGCACCTTGTCGCCCGGCTTGAGGCCAATGTCGCGCGCAATCGACTCTTCGTACAGCAGCTGGTTGTCCAGCACCGACACGTGCTTGTCCATCAGCGGCGGGATGTACATCTTCTCCACGTCGCCCAGCGCGCACAGGTGGTTCATGACGCCGTAGTACGCGCGCAGGCTGTCGCCGACCTTTTGCTTGTAGTCGGGGCCCAGCGCCGCCACCATCTCCGGCTCGTTTTCCCAGTCGAGGTTGTAGATGACGTACGACGCCATGAAGTCCTCCACCTGCTTGTCCGTCAGGTTGTTGATGTACTTGAACGACGTCCAAAACGTCTTGGAGCGCTTGGTCGACGCCGACCGCTCAACCACACCGGTCGCGTCCTCCTTGTGGTGCTGCTCCTTGTCTTTGTTGCTGTGGGAGTGCTCCTTGTGGATGTGGCCAAAGTGCTTCCATGACCGGCGGCGTGTGGAGGAGCCGCTGATCTTAATGTCCTGGTCGTACAGCGTCTCGCTGCTTCGTGCGCTGGCGGTGCTGGAGGCGTCGGCGACAGGGGCCGGGGCCGGGGCCGTAGCAGGAGCCGGGGCCGAAACTGGGGCCGAGGCTTCAACAGCAGTTTGTGTTTCCATCATTTTGGCGTTTAGAAAAATGCGAAAGGGGGTATAAAGGAAACAAGAAAAAGGATGATGATGAATGCTCAAATTATAATGAATTGGAGAGCGGGTGAGGCTGGATGATATGCTTTATAGAAACAAGGTTCTCAAAACGTATGATGAGAGAGAAGCTCGTCAGATGGGGGTCGGAGAGGACGAGACTAGGTAGGAAAGGATGTGGCCCGTGAAAAGTATGGTGACCTTGCGGGTTGTGTACTGTGTGGTTGTGGTGGAACCTGATGTGAGATGAGTGTGGAGGATATTTGGAAATGTATCTGATATATCCAGCTGAGTGCTGTGTGTATATATATATATGAGTGTGTGTGTGAGTGAAGAGGAGGATGTATCGAGCAACAGTGACCAGAGGAAACGATGCAGTTACTCCGTACTTATAGGAGGAGGGCGGACAACAAACCTCGCACCCGCACTCATGAGTTACTTCCGAGCCCGGGCAGCGCGAGCGAGAGAGAGCCCAGGAGCTACCGCCGTGCATGAGTGCTACGCCATACGCAACGATGATCAACGATACACAGTGACAACGGAGCCAGGTAAAACTACCCGAGACTACCACGAGGGCGAGGGGCTGGTGACCACCCATCCACATCCATCCATGGGAAGTCTATTCCACGGAGGTAAAACGAGAGGGGAGGGGGGGGGACATGGGACAAGCGGCGGTGGGCCAGAGTGGAAGCCCGGCACCATCGGAGGACGAAGAAGAAGAAAATCAGAAAATCGGAAAATCAGAAAATCAGAAAATATGGGTTTATTCATATTACAGAGTACGCAAATGACGTGAGTCAATAGGGAATAGTAGTACTCAAACTGGCTGACAAAGCCGTTGAGGTTCCGAATGGGTATGGTATGCAGAGCGGCAGGGGACAGGCGAAGACGAGAAAGACCGAACGCAGCGAACACGAATGACGTTGGGCCCGTTGGCCGTTGTTGGCCGAAGCGCGAGCGGGTAGAGAGGGACCTATCGTACGTACTCGTACAACAGCGGGGGGGCTATCGAAAAAATTGCGACCCAATAGGCCTCGACTTAGGCGGGCGACTAAATAAATTACAGTAGGGTCATAAGGCCGAACGTCGAGCGCAATAAAGAAAGAACACCCCAGAAGCGCAGCGCTGTAAAGAAGAAAGAAAAAAAAAAGATAGCGCCACGGAAATAACTTTATCGGCCCCCCGTCATGACGGAAGTACCCATGTGCATTCTGATGTACACCCTTGTACCTGCTGGGTGCCTAATTCGCCGGATAGAGAAGTTGCAGCATCAAAACACAAACACAAACGCCCAGCATAGGAAGGAAGGCACGAGCGGTGTATCGATAACCGGCAAGTCCGCATACAGTCGGCATGCAGCAAAAACGCCCAGAAATGCCCATCCCAAAATGGGAGGCGCGACAAGGGGGGGATGAGATAGCCCTTTCTTTATCGGGGGGCCGGGCTCGCCTACATATAAAATCCGTTCACTTCCTGTCTTACGCCGTGCGCCGAAGCTTCCGGGCCTTGTGGGTGGTCGGGTAATTAGACTCCAGTTTTGTTTGTTAGTCGCACCTTCCCCGACGCCAGACATGCCATGTCGCATCTCATGACTTTTTTTATTTTTTAGTTTTATTTAGTTCTTCATGTCGCGAGTTTCAGCTAATATGGGAAGGCGCGAGCAGCCTCTTTTTTATTTCCTGTCTGCGCATGCCTATCTACTCGTACTCCGTACTCATTACTCCGTATGCCATTTCCTTATTCCATATTATCCCAGTCTCCGTACGAGTGTGCAGTTTTCGTCTCCCCACCGGCAAGGCCATATGACGTCATATTCGGCCTAAGCTGACACGACAAACGACAAGAAAAATGCGACAAATCTCGCTGCGAAGGCCGTGTGAGGGATAACCCGAGACACGTCGACAAGGCTGCAAACTGACACCCTACGTTAGTGTGTCCCACACTCTTTTTTTCAGATGCCTCTCCACTTTCACTCCTCCGCCGAAGAATAGAGACTGAGATTGAGATGCAGAGTACGAGTAGTCTACGAGTAATGATAGGTTTTGCATTGCCATAGAAAACAGTCTTGGAAATACACCGTATCAGAAAAGAAACAGGGTCTTCGTGCTCCGATGGTGTCGCCGGAATCGGCCAGCCACGGCACGAATATCCGGCGGGGTTCGGTGATGGAAAAGTGTGGTTGATGCAAGCATGAATGTGAAATACGACATGCCAAGCCGCCGTGACCAGAGGTGTGGCAGATATCCAGAAATGCGAAAGGAAACTGAGCACGACCTGCGGAAATGAAATAAGAAGAAGAAAAAAAAAAGTAAAAAAGTAAAATAAAAAATAAAAATAAAAACCCCACGCAAAAGTCATCCGACCAGCACTTTGCATTAGGCTACGAGGCCGGGACCATCAATTTACAAAAGAGGACCTCGTCTGCAATATCGGAACATCTAGGATAGGTGAAGGAGGAGTCATCCCGTGCCAATGCAATGATACGGTGATGCGAAATAATCACGCGCTCCCCCTCCTCTGATCTTTGCCGTAAAGGTGTAGGACGGAAATATGGCAACCATGTACTCGTAGAGGAATCGTTAGACTCTGGGTAGAGCGTCAACGACGTCGTTTGAATATCCGATCCCCCCTCTCCACACACACACACTTCCGTCACTTGTTGTTCTCTTAAAAAGACCCTAACGGTTGCTATTGTTTGATGTCGGGGTCGGAGACCAGACAGGCCATGTGCTCGCGGGATACGAGTACTTTCTTCCATTGCTAGTATTTGCTTTGTATTTCTCAGCATTGCTAACTGCTCGGATATTCCGGGATGCTAGTCTTTGTCTCCGAACTGTTCATCTTGGGTCCTATCTGGACCCTGTTGACCAGCCCGCAACGTTGAAAAGCGAGAGCGAACGTGTCCAGACACATGGATTTGACTGGTGTTTCAATGTCCCATACTCGCTACTCTGTACGAGTAATAGAGCACAACCAAATACGAGTGACGTAGTCATGGGCCAAAAACTAGAATGTTCGTGAGGCGACTTACACCGAGACTTTCCGAATCGGGAAGAGCAACCAGGCCCAGCGAGACGTCGTCTCAGCATTCAACTGCTGTTGCAATTTTGTATAAAAGAATCATCTGCGTACGAGTAGCTGCTTCGTCGGTTGACGCTGTTTTGCATTGTCATTTATTGTCATTCATTGAGCAAGCCAAGTGGGACGTCAAAACTTTCTGATAACGATGTACGGGTGACGCTTCAGCCTCGTGGCTCCATCGTGAGCATCGTCATTGTGTCGGTACGCAGCTGCAGATCACAGTACGAGTACGTAGCCACTTGATTGGGTACGAGTAGTACGGTCAACAGCCTTATGGAAGAAGGAAGAGGGTCGTTTATCTTCCATGTCGTACAGGAGCCTCATGTCCCCCATGCCGGAGCTACGACCACTCACTCACCGGCTGCTTTGCCGGCCCCGTCGACGAGAGCACACCTGCATCGCAGATCCGGGCATCTCGAGATCTCTCACACGACATCCACACACGCTGCACCACACCACACATACGCCATGCCTGTTTCTGCCTCGCCAGCAGCAACCTGGATGGGAGCGGATCTAATCAAGCTTCTTTTGCCGCCTTGGCGCCTCACCGCATCCGTCGCAGCGGCGGGCTGATTCGGACGTCCCGAGTGACACCGATGGCGCGCTATCCCTATCAGCAAAGCCTGAACACATAACCCTTTGGGGGGGGGGGGGGGGGGGGCACACATGCTGCACCAATGTCCCCCGAGGTACTCCCAGGTACTCGTACTGCAAGCCAGGACCACTCCCCCCATCCCCCATCCCTCTCTGCGGGACTCCAGTGGCTGCACCTGTGTCAGTCCAGTCCTCTCATAGGGCAGACCGCCTTGCCACCCCCCCGGTTGGGGCCTATTGGATGTGTGTCACATGAGAGGTGGCTGGTCCTCGGGTACGTATATAGAGATAGCACAGGCAGAGGGGAGGCGGTCTGGCAGTGGCACGCCTGTAGGCGTACTGTACTCGTATGCAGCAAAGAGGCAAATTCGCTGGCAGGCTGTTCCCACAGCTCCGGTCTCCGGCCTACGAGAGTGCGAGTAGATCGTGGACCACCACTTCCCGCCTGAGCCGGTCTCACCCCTCCCCCCCCCTCTTCCTCTCAAAGTGACAGCTCACCAGTCTACGATGCTCTCTTCCCATTGGGTGTCCATCCAGATAGAATGATGTCACTCGCATCTGGGGAGGCTGTCCACTGGCTCGATCCAGCTAAAGCTCTGTGCCCAGTGCCGGTAGGGCTGGAACAGGCGGCAGACGTCGGGAAAAGGGCCGCTTTCTTTTTTGGATGATGACGTGAAAGACATGGCAGCTTTACTTGTAGGGCTGGAGCCACTCGCTCAATCGGTCACTGGGATGATATAGCCGAGTTTATCAGAGGGGGGCGGGACTGCACAGAACGGCTAGCAGGAAAGCCACATCGTGGCACCTCGTGCATACTCGTGATAGATGCTGTCCGATGCAAGAGTATGCCAGGTGCTTGGATCTCTTGTCACCCCTTTCTTAGTCATTGCCCTGGCTGACGCCTGACTTGTCATGCTTTACGTCATTATGATAGTAATGCTGTTTACCTTTTTAGTCTGTACTCGTACCCTGTGTTCTGGAGGGAAGGAGCAACAGTCGAGTGACCGTCGTTGCTTCCCATTCTGCACATCATGTGACCTTGTCACCACCACCACCACCACCACAACAACAACAACGACAAGGAACGACACATACAAGGAAGATCCCCTCTGTCTACCTTGTTTATCCAGCATCTAGCAACAACAACAACAACAAAAAAACGCTACAAGCACCTTGCTTTCCCATCTCAAATAAAAAAAAAAACACACAACACCGTCTCTCTTCTCACTTCACTTCTTCTTCTTCCTTCTTCACAATGACAGCAGAGTCTCTCATGCCCCCCCAGCAGCGGCAGCAGTTTGCCCATGCCCAGGGCGTGACCACCACCACCACCCCAGCGGAGGGCCAAGCCTCAGCCGCCAACGCACCTGCTGCCAACCCTTCTTCGACTGATACGCCCACAGCAGCAGCAGCAGAGCCGGCCGTCAAATCAGCCGCCGTGCAGACGACATCCGAGCCAGCCACAACTTTGGTGCAGGAGGAGACCACGCCCCACGGCGACGCTGCCGCCGGGGGCGCGAACTTGGTGGCGACTGCGCAGCCCGTCCAGAGTATGTCGTTCATCTGACTAAGCAGCCCTTATCATATTTGAATAAACAGTACCTGCATGCTAACGGCAACAAGAAGTTAAGGATGGCCTCGTGACGGGTGCTTCCGATCCGTCGTCCTATGTCGGGAAGCCGGTCAGCACGACCGGAGTCACCATCGGGCAGCCGGACAAGACATCGTAAGGGTGTGAACCATGCACACGCAACAACCACACGTGGTACAATGCAACATTAGTGCCGGAATCTGCGAGCTCTGGGAATGTTTGTATTATGGTTGGGTGTGGCGCAACAAGCATGTACTACAAAGGACAATCTAAGCTGATGTCCCCGGTTATTTTGGCAAAGGCTGTTGCCGCTGCCGTGACTAGCTTCAGCGGTGGCCGCCAAGGGCCCACGATGTATTTTTACTATCGGCGTTAGGGGGATTTAAATGTAATTCAAGGATTATTATACAAACTATTACAAAATTCTGTTATGATTATTTCTGGATTATTTCCATGGTATATCTTTTTTCAATCTGAGTTATCTCAAAAAACTTCTTATTCTATGCCTAAGTTATCTCTGGATTATTTCTAGTAGATATCTGAATTATCTCTGAATTATCTCTGAATTATCTCTGAACTATCTCTGAACTATCTCTGAAGAATTATTTTTGCATCATTGCTACACTATCATAAGACATCTCTCATGGCTGTCGTTAATCCAACCCAGATCCAAGACAAGTATCGTAAATGTCATGAAAAATAGAAACGCTGGGTATCGTGATGTAAAATCCACTAAGAAAAAGGCCAAAAGCGCAAATAAAAATCACTGCCGATACACCCCCTTTTCCAAGTCAGCAGACTTTCGGTCATGGCTGCGTGCGCCAATGCTGCTGTTGCTGTGGTTGCGGTCGGGCTTGAAGTGGCCGCCATCGCCGCCGGCGCCGCCTCCACCACCGCCTCCGCTTCCACCTCGTAGCTCTCGGTGGTATACAACCGAGCCCGGCTGGGTCCGCATCGTACTGTTGCCGGCCGTCACGAACCACTTTGGCGGGTTGTGCAGCTGGTGCTGTGGTCGCGACGACTGGTACGGCGGTCGCGTTATGTTGGACGACGTGCGGCGCAGCGACTCGTGGGTGTCCATGTGCCCCGGTATCGTGTGTTGCGCCGAGCCCCGTCTGTCGTAGTAGGGCTGGTTGCTTTGGTGGCTTTGTCGACTGCCGATGCCGGCGCGGCCGCCGGGCGGTTCGAGTTCTGCGAAATACTCTTGAGTGAGACCAGCATGGTACACAGGAGCAACGACATGGCCACCAAAGACATAGTCCTGCGTGCTCTCGCGAGCCGCCCTGTCTCTCCTCTTCCGCCACCCCGATACCAGCGACAAGAAGTTGCCCGACTTCTGCACCGCGGCATAGACGTCGCGGCTGGCATCAATGACATCACGCACGGTGAATGCCATGACAATCAAGGGAATGGAGATGCCCAGTCCAATGCCAAAGATGTACTTGGAGACGTAGCCCACGCTCAACTTGTCCTGCAAGTCGTTGAGCTGGATCGAGAAGAACGATGCAATAAACGATATGGGCAAGAACACAATGGTGACAATCGTAAAAGTCAGCACCGTCTGGCCTTGTCGCGCAGAGATCGTGGCGCTTTCGCGCGCATAGCGAGCCTCGAGGGCATTGGAGTGCTTCTGCTTCAGATCCAGCAGGTTCGTCAGGCTGAGATATATACTCTCCGCTTGCTTGAACATGCGGTCAACGTCGTAGCAGTGGGTGTCCAGCAGCAGCAGCTGGTCATTGGAGCGTTTGCTAATCTCGGCTATGATAGACTTTATGGTGAGATAATGGCTGCTGTGTCCGCTGTTGCCGGCGCCTGACGCAAGCTCGTCGGCGATCTTTTTCTCAAACGTGGTCAGGATCGACTTTTGCGCGGTCAGCAACATGTACAGGATGTTCAGTTCGTCGCGGATGTCCTTGATCTCTGCAAGAAGCTGAATCTCCCCGCGAATGTCGAGAAGAGCATCGGGAAAGTCTGCCTTGATAAAGTTTATGCTGTCTTCGTCCGTGTCGTTTGATTGCACAGATCTCCGAGACGATGGCGCCTGCCCATGCGACGAGCTGGCGGACTGGTTCAGCGATTGCGCAGACTTCCCAGACGCATCGTTGAACCGCTTGAACAGAACGCTCTCCGTGTCGGTGACCAGGCCAATGGAAGTTTCAAACATGTCCAGAAAGTGGTAGTCATGGTCAGAGAGGCGATGCCGGTCAAACATGCCGGAGCATCGGCCCGTGATCAGCAGCGCGAGATCGTACACCGACTGGAGGGGCGGGCGTGTCTTGGCATTGGTCTCCTCGATGATGCCAGCAAGAACGTCGAACGGGTCACGGGTCGGCTGGTCCCAGCGCTGGGGAAAGCAGGTGACTACCAGATCTTTGCCCAGAATCCACATCCACAACTGGTCCACCATGAAAACCTTCTTTTCCAGGTTGTACCGCTCACAGTACCGGTACACGACTTGGTCCATGTCTCGGGTCGTGGTGTCGATGCCACGATAGTAAAATTGGTCGAGTGTACGCCGTGGATGCAGCGGCGGTGTCTTGGGGAGGTATGCCCTGGTCAGCATGACGTCACGCGTCGGGCCAAGTTCGTTGAGACCGAATTCATCAAGGTCATGTTCATCAAGGCCAGGCTCGTCAGGTCGGCCGTTGTTGAAGACGATTTCGATGGCCTTGCTCATGCGCTGACGACGTTCGTCCGTCTCGTAGTGCAAGTACGGCATGAACAGCACCAATTTTCCATTCAGCTCCGGGGTCTTGGAAGTGTCGTAGAGCATGGAGAGGTGGTTTTGCTGAGCCGCGTTCTTTGCCTTGGTCCCCGGTGGGTTGCCCGGCGGTCCTTTTGTACGCGGCTTATGGCTTGGGTGCCGCTCGGCTATCTGTTCACTCTTGCTCTTTTTCTTGGTCTTGCCCGCTTTGCTGGCCCGCATATTGCTTGCCGGTGACTGTCCCCCATCGCCGTCGTCGAATCTGACACGTTTCGGTGTGGATGGGCCCTGGTCGCCGTCTGTTGGACTTGTGACCACGACTGACGGCGTCCGGTTGAGGTGGTCCGAGGACTCTTCAGGCACCGACGGAAGCGGTCTGTCGTTCCCGTCAGGGCTGCCGGTAAACGACCCTGGATCATAAAAAGCTGAAAATCGCTCACAATATGTTCTCATGTAGTTGGAATGTGCATGTAGCCCGCGGTGTTCCTGGTAGAAGCACCTCTCCAGGGACTTGAAATGCTCAACATCCGAATGCCCACCCTCGATAAACCATTTGGAAAGCAGAGTCTCGGCCCATTCAATCTGCGGGGGGGGGGGGGGGGGCGGGTGGTTAGATCTGGATCAGATGAGGAACGGGTTGGCGAAGGATTGCTCACATTATTGGCGGGTAGATGGATCCAGCGAAAATCCGGCGTGGCGTCCTTCACTGTAGTCGTCACCTTCGCCCGGCCAGCGCTTCGTGGATTTGAAGGGTCCTTCTCCCATCCATAAAGCACATCAAAGACGCTGGGCTTGTGCACAAGGTGTTTCTTGTTGTCTCTGAGGTTGCCAAAGTCAACGACGGTCGCTGTGCACTCTTGACACGCGAGCTGCTCTGCCTTGGATAAGCGATGTGCCGTGCGCGCGGGATACAGCATCCACACAATGTCGGAGTTGCGGCGTTCAGCCGCACACAGCATCGGCGTGCGGTCGAAGCTGTCTTTGAGGTTAAGCTGGGTCTCCGGAAGGTCCAGGAGCTGGGACACGACGAGCTTGTGGCCATTGAAAGCCGCCCAGTGTAGCGGTGTCATGCCATTGGCTAGCCCGGCATTGACATCGGCGTTTGCTTTGAGGAGAACGGCAACGACCTCGACAGACCCCTGTTGAGCTGCGTTGTGGAGGGCCGTCCAGCCACCGTCGCTGACGGCATTGATTTCAGCTCCCTTTTCCAGCAGAAGACGGACCATGGAGGCGCGGTCCGAATCGGCCGCCAGGTGCAGGGCCGATCGACCGCGGTTGTTGGTTGCGTGGACGTCGGCAACCTTGCCGTGCAGTGCACCACTAAGCAGTGCCCTGACGACATCTTCCATGCCGTTGGTCACAGCCCAGAGAAGTGGTGTGCGCCCTATGGGGTCGCGCGCCTCGCAGTTGGCGCGGCCACGACCGAGCAGCAGCGACAGCGTCTCCATGGACCAGTTTGCTCCGTCGCGCTCGGCCACGAGGTACAGCAGCGGAGTGCGCCCCTCCTTGTCGCGCACCTCGACGTCGGCATTGGCATCGAGCAGCATCTCCACCACCCTGTTGTGGCCACGAAAACAGGCGACAAAGAGCGGTGTCTGGCTGAGGCGTGACCGCACAATGACGTTGGCATTGGCGCCATGTCGCAGGAGCTCATCAACGACATCGACGTAGCCCGCTTCGGCAGCCCGAAAGAGCGCGGCAGTCTCATTGTCGCGTTGCGGTTCGGTGTCGGCGCCCTTCTCGAGCAGCAGACGCGTGATTGTCAGATTGCCACGCGTGGCTACTTTCTGGAGGCTCTGGCGCAGCGCAGTGCGGTCCTGGGATGAGGTCCAAAGCAGGTGGTCGGTCAAGATGTCGCGCACACGATCTTCATTGGCCTGGAGCGATGCGGCGGTCAGCTGAAGATGTCGTGGTTCGGGGGGGCCGCTTGCATTGCTGGCCAAGGAACGCGCGGGCGACGACGGGGGTTGGAAGGTGTCGCTAAAGGCCACATGTGGCACTGGGCGAGGAGGGCTCGATTCGGCATTGGCCATCTGAGGGCGAGGGGAGAGAGGAGGGGAGAGGAGAGGAGGAGGGGCCAAAAAGAGAAGAAGCAGCACTACAGCTGGCCGACTGGAATGGAGTCGCCTGGTAGCAGCTTGGCGGTGGTCGGCTCAATACACGCGTGTCGGCCCAGCTTGTACTTTTGAGTGCGGTTTGAGGAGGGTTCCGCAGGCGATATTGGACAGATATGCTAATAGGGGTTCGAAGAGAAGAGACGACGAAGTTGAGGATGGAAGATAAACAATCTAGCGGGGTCGGAAGAAGGATCTCGTGATGATAATTTTTGGAAGGAGCAAAGGGCTGCGCGCGGCACAAGAAACAAAAAGCAAGCAAGAGCAAGGCCATAAATGGGAAGGAGGAATTGCTGCACCTTCTTAGTTCTACCATCTTACGTGCAGCGCAGCTTCCTTTTGCGAAGACGTGCAGATGGCGGCGCAACCCAGAATATTCTCCACCTCGAGCGCTCGTGCCAAGATGTCGGGGTCTGAGTGTGCTGAATTCTCATAAATTTTAGCACGTCTTCAGTTGTCTTGGTGACCGTCGAGGGTCTGCGCTAGCCTTATTGTGGAAATAAGGCCACTTACACAGCCCCCGTGCTATGCCCGAGTGTCACAGAAGCCGCTGACAAGGCTGGCTATATTTGCAGGTTTATTCCGCCAGCCGGCCATTTATTGCTGTATGACAAGAACGTACTCCGTACGAGTACGAGTACTACCACACTGCATGAGTAGCAAGATCAGTCACTGATATTATTTGGCCAAACTGCGGTTGTTCAGCCCCGCAATAAATCAATTAGTAATCTAAAAATGTCGCTAAAATCTCACGCCTTGCCCGCAGAGCCGCCGCCCCCATTGACGCCGGGGGGTGCTGGGGCGGGATTTTGCGGTCGCGAGCCATCGTCGAGAAGGGATTGCAGTAGCGCACTGGCTTTGCCGACGGGGCAACCTAGCTGAGGCAGCCGGCCATATTGGCGCTCATCAGGACCTTTCGGGCTTCCTTGCCCCTGAGGCTTGTGGGAATGGTAGGGGCATTGGTGAATGTGGCTGCTGTATTGGCAAGCGTGGCCAGGTTTGTGCTTGGGCTCGGGGGCCGGCTGGGCCCTCCAGCACGACCAGCAGCCCTTGTGTGGACGAGGCCCGGCGGGCGTGGGCTTGGGCTTGGGCTTGGGCTTTTCCTTGCCCCTTTTGCTGGGCCGCTTGGAGCTTCGCACCCAGCACCGGCAGCCAAAGTCTTCTGTGTCGGTCTCTGGTCATTGGCGTCTGCAGACGAGGTTGCTGTCGACGAAGACTGCGAGGGACTGCATGATGGGTTGCGTGATAAGCTGCCGGAGCTTGGGGCTGGACTGGGCGATGGCTGGCTAGGTTGGGGTTGGGTGGTGTTCGGGTCCGTTCGGGGCCGACAGGGGTTGAGGGTCTGGATAATATTGCGGAGTGAATTCATGGTGCTGTAGGTTGTGGAGAAAGATGTACGAGTAGGATTCTAGGTAGGGATAGGTGGTGATGATATTGATGATGATAGGTGTGGCGATGTTGGATGCTGCCTTTCCTATTTATCTTCTCCAGGAGAACCAAAACAATGTACCGTTGGCAATGATGAATAAAGCAGTCACTGGACGAACGCTCTTTCTCGCTTTCCAGATATAAAGGGCAGTCGTCACAGCTTGGGCAAAAGTACAGCCGTTTTAATACTGCATAAATTCAATTCGCATAATATTAATAACTTACATAAATACAAACTACGTAACGCGAGTCAAACATGTGCACCACCTACCTCCTGCCTCTCCTGCTCGTCATACCTCCTACATCTCCTGCATCCCCTGCCATCATGCCTCCTACTTCTCCTGCCCATCAGACGGCGCCTTCGTCAGGGGCTTCTCCGGATCGTACCCAACCGACTTGATGATCCCCAGCCCCTTGGTGCGCCCCTCGCGGAACAGCAGCCGGTCGCCCGGCGCCAGGAACTCGGGCCGCTGCATGAACCGAAAAGCAACCAGCGCGCGCGCGCCCGACCGCAGCACCGGCCGGTCCATGTCGATAATGGCACACGTCTGGTGCACGGCGCCCACGTGCACCGTTGCCTGGTACTTGGCCATGATGGTCGTCGGGTGCGACAGGATCAGCACCTCGGCCACAAACTCGCGGTACACTTGGGGGGGTGTAGTTGGAACCGCGGCGCTGCTACTGCTGCCGCCGCTACCATCGTGCTTGTGCACTACGACCTGGCCCTTGCGCACGTCTTTGCGCCGTATCTTTTTCAGCGCAAACGACGCCGACTGGCCCGCCGACGCCGCCGGCACGCCGAGGCGCTTGCGCTCGATGGAGCGGATGCTCGTGGCCGCAAAGTTGCCGTTGGCGTCGGGGCCGATCCAGACGGCGTCGCCCGCGTGCGCAACGCCCGACTTGACAATGCCGCTGACGACGGTGCCGACAAAGGGCACCGAGAACGTGTCGTTGACGTGGAACTCGAGCGCGCCGCTGGCGTCGTAGCGGCCCGGGCCAGAAGATTGGCCCTGCTGGTGCTGCGGCAGAATGTCCAAAAACAGACGCACCAGATCCAGGTTCTCGCCCGTGACGTTGGACACCTGGAAGATGGGGCAGATGCGCTGGCTGACAAATTGCGTGGCGGTGCTGACGCAGTCGTCGCGGCTGCGGATGAAGACGGGGATTTTGCGGGCGCCGGGGCTCTTGAGGATGCGCGTGATCTGGGTCATGGTCTCGGCCAGGACGTGGGGCGGGCAAATGTCAATCTTGGTGACAATGACCAGGATGGGCACGTTGAGCGCGAGCGCGATGCCCAGGTGCTCTTTGCTCATGCCGATCAGGCCGTTGTTGGCCGCCACCATGAGCAGGCAGTAGCTGGGCGCCGAGGACATCATGCCGAACATGGTCGTGCGCAGGTACCGCTCGTGGCCGGCCAGGTCGGTAAACGTAATGACTTTGGCGCTGCGCCGGCCAATCTCCTCCCACGTGGGCTTGCGGCCGGGCGTGTCGGAGGCCACGACGTCGCCCTTGGTGGTGAAGCCGAGGATCTCCATGCTGACCGAGCTCGTGCGGCCCGTCTCGAACTCGTGCTTGTGCCGGAACAGGTTGACGCGCGCGCGGCCGCGGCCGTCGTCCAGGTCGTCCTTGACCAGCACGCCCAGAAGCGTGCTCTTGCCCGCGTCGACTGTCTTGTTAGCGTTGATACAGAGTTTAAAAAAATAAAGGCGAAAGATCTACCATTTCCGACGACGGCAATGCGCATCTCAATGACATCCTCGACCTTGGCCGGTCGTCGACGGATCATGACATGGCCGGTGCAGTCGGTGTACCGACTCTCGGTATTGTTCGTGTTGGTTTTCGTGCTGTTGTTTGTCTTGTTCGTGTCTTTGCTGCTGCTGTCGCTGCTGCCGCCTTCCCCGGTCCCGTCCTCTCCTCCCACATCCAGCCCGCCGCCGACGTTGCGCGTCAAGAGCACGTGGCAGTCGGCGCCCGCCTGGTCGGCCGCGCGCTCGAGACGCGCCAGGGCCGCGGCCCACTGCGCGCGCGTCAGGCCCAGGGCGGCGCCGCTGTGCTCGAAGCCAATGTCAACGACGGCCTCGCCGTGGCCCTCTGCGATGCGCTCGGCGACAAAGTCGACCAGAGCCGTCTTGAAGACTTCATCGTCGTCGTCGCCGTCGCCGTCGCCACCGCCATCGCTGCCCAGCAGCATCTGGCGCATAGAGATCGGCGGCGGGCCGTCGGCGAGGTTGAGCGCATCCATAATCTTGTCCAGGTCGTCGTCAAAGGAGTTGTTCGCCGCGGTCGCGGTCGCGGTCGCGGGCGCATGCGCTTGCCCGGCGGCCTGCTGTTGTCTCTCGACATACTCGGCAAACTCGCTCAAGGCCTGCTCGCCTTTACGTCGCTCGCGCGCCGAGGCCATGGTGGGAAGGGAGTGATGGGGGCGGGGGAAGTGGACGGGTGGGTTTGGGGGCAGCAGCGATAGAGGCTATCCTAACATGAACATTTGAATATCAAAACAAACGGATCTATCGGGATATTCGAGTAATCATGGATGCAAAGCCGTGAAAGCAAATGTTGCGAAGGGTGGAAAACGACGAAATGATACTGCGATAGTCGAGAGGATGCTGGTGATATCGGGGGGGTATTTAAGGTGAGAGCAGGGAAGGAAGTATGACGCATCGGTGTGCGAGTCTCTCGTATTGTGCTCCTGTACTCCGTAGGCGTTCTGCAAGGATGACGGCGGGCGTCACAAGGCGTAATACGAGTACACGTATGAGTAACTCGGGAGCTGCTGTTGCAAGGATGCTTATCGATAAGGATATGATGCCTGTTACCCCACTTCCTCGAGTCGGCACTTTCTACCGTTTTGTCAAAGAGCTGAAGATTAGCGAGGACGGAAGCGGCGAGAAGTTACCATTGACAGAACTGGCAGTCACTGCATTGGGAAGATGATGGTTTGAATATGTATGATTATATAATGCTTGAGTATCGTGTTTCGTTAATAATACCAAAGCCCGAAAAAAAAACGCCTTTTATGTACCCGGGCAATAATAGCCCTCGCTCCAACATAACATAAGAAACGCCAGCCACTTTCGCAAATGGACAGTAAAGAAAAGAACAAAAGCCACCAGAAAGTGGTATGCAATGGCAGTGCTTGATGCTGCTCATAATGGTATAGAAAAGAAGAAGAGAAGAAAGCAAGAAAAGATGATAGAAGAGAAAAAAAAAAAAAGCAATCCCAGATGGATCGCAGCAAAAAACAGCAAATGGTGATTAAAGACAGTGCAATGACGTGTAATTGACAAAGGAGTGGTGAAGGGGGTATATGTGCTCGCTTCGTCTAAACGGAATGATCAAAGTGCTGGCAATGGAAGTGAGGGATTTTGAGAAATTCATGGCGATGGCGCACGGCCCTCGACGCTATCGAGAGGCTCCAGGTACTCGGGGATCGGCGTGGAAGACCGGCTGAACTCCTGATTGTACGAGGGCGGGCTCGGCGGCACATCCTGGTAGATGGGGGGCGCCTCGTTGTCCCACGAAACACCAATGCCACCGCGCTCCGTGAGGACGTCGGTGAAGTGCATGCGCAGGATGCGGCCGACGCCGGTCTGGGTGACCATGGACGGCTTGTTGGCAGGCGCCCACTCCTGCGAGACGACCATCTCCAGCATCAGCTGGTGCGTGACCTCGGTGCCATCGCGCGTCTTGGTGTCGCACGAGTACTTGGACAGCTTCGCCAGCATGTAGTCCATCTCCAGCTCGACGTAGGAGTCGTCGGGGCCGGCATAGTTGGTCTTCCAGCCGCTCAAAAGGGTCTTCTCGCCAATCACGCGCATCTCGGTGCGCTTGGTGCCCTTCTTGGGCTTGGGCTGGTCGGGGTCCGCGGCTGCGGACGCGTCGTCGGCGTGATCGGCCGGCATGTGCTTGGCGCAGGCCGGCGCAATGGTCTTGGCCGTCTCCTCAATGCGCCAGGTGAGCTTCTTGAGCTTCCAGAACTCGAGCGTGTTGACCTTGTCATTGAGGCGCGTAATGCCGTCAATGCGCAGAGAGAGGGTGCTCTGGCCAATGGGGTAGATGACCGGCGGGAAGTGGACGCTGGCCTTGATGTTGGTGGGCGGGAAGATGCGGACGGAGTGGTGCGGCACCTCGGGGGCGGGCAGCGAGCGCTTGACGTCAAAGACCTTTTCAAACTTGACGGGCAGGCCGTTGCCGGCGGCGGGCACAGCCTCGGCGACAAACTCGTAGGCAATGTTGACCAGCTGGCCGTCCATGCTGGGCGGCAGGTGGCCCGGGAGCAGCACGGAGAAGGGGAAGCCGTGCTCGCCCTTGGTCAGGGTGACGGGCGCCTGGATAAAGGGCCACTTCTCCAGGACCTCGTACTGGTTGCTGCAGTCGAAGCAGTGCGCGGTGTAGGGGCGCTTCTGGGTGGTGTGCATGCTGAGGGTGGCCGAGAAGGAGTCCATGCGGACGGTGTCCTCCTTGACGTGCAAGAACAGCAGGCCGGAGACGAGGGCGCCGGTGCTGGACTCGGGGTCGTTGTGCAGGACAATGGGCGGCGACTCAATCTTCCACTCGATGGACAGGTTGGGGTTGCCCTGGGACTCGCGGCTGGAGCGGCCAAAGTGCAGGCCGCCAAAGGACAGGCGGTGGTGAGAGTCGGCCTCGCGCCGCTCGGAAGAGGTGCTCCGGTGCGTCTTGCGGGGGTTGAGCCGCGGGCTCTGTACTGTGGGAGTTGAGGGAGCCATTGGCGAGGTTGTGGATGCTGGTGCTGCTGTTGTTGTTGCTGTTGTTGTTGTTGCTGCTGCTGCTGCTGCTGCTGCTGGCTGTTCTGAGTAGGCCACCTCGTCCGAGGCAGTGTCGTCGTCGCCGAGCGAAGAGGCCGAAGCGAGTGATAATGTGCGCTGGTTGTCGGAGCGGCGGATGGAAGAAGGCGCTGCCCGCAATGGAGATGGACGGCGCACGGCAGCTTTCTTGAGATTTGCGACTGATGCTTCGATCGATGTGGACGAATGGCGCAGGAAAGTGCTGACGATGTGTGGCATTTTCGAAGATGTGAAGGGGGGAGAAAAGGGAGAGAAGAAGGGAAGGGGGGATAGATTCCAAAAAAGCAGTGTTGATAGACCAACTCTAGCTGATCAAGGAAGGGACGACCACAATATTATGACTGTTCTCAAAGAGAGCAAGAACAGGAAGGAGAGGAAGACAACCAGACTAAAAATAAGAAAGGACCGACTGAGAGAAACAATACGAGTACTTTGTGCAAGAAATATGTTTCCAAATTTCTTGTCGTTCTCCGCCTGGTTCTGCAGTCTCCGGTTTCTTCTTTTTCTTCTTTTTCTTCTTCGTTTTTCGTCTCCTTTTTGGGTGATTTTCTCTTTTTTTCTTTTTTTTTTGCCCAATTCGAGCAAATTCGGTCTTTGTCCCTTGTAAGTCGCAAGGAGGCGTCTGGGTGTAAGCGAAAGAGGGGTCGCGTCTCCTCTTTCCCGTATTGCAAGGGCTCCTCTCTGGGAAAGAGTGGGTCGAGAAACTTTTTTCTCGTTTTTTTCTTTTTTAATCCTTGGTCGGCTTTGCGCCTAGCTATGACGACACGGAGAAAAAAACAAAGGAGGGTCTGAAGGCGGGTATGTTAGTGTTGGTGCCGGCTAGACTGGAATTGTGTGGTCTGATGTGAAGCGTGTATGAGTTGATGCGAAGGGAAGATTCTTGAGATGATGAAATAATGAGATGATGGGATGGATGAATTGGCGGTATATGGATTAAGTGGGTGAGATGGCAAAGAGGAAATAGGAAAGAGGAAAGAGGGAGGAGATGAATTAAGTAATGGATAGAGTATTGTTGCCAAGTAATAAGGAAGGAAGGAGACAGAGAGGAGAAAGGAAGAAAAAAGAAGGAAAGACCGAGGGGAGATCAGGGATAGATATAAACAACAAAGAAACAACGGCCGAGGATCGCGGAGGGAAGTGGCAGATGACAGGACCGGTTGCGACTTACACAAAGAGAAATAGCTCCAACGGTGTGTCCCGTGCGTGCGTGCGTGTGTTGTTTGTTGTGTGTGCTGTCAGGTGCGAGAGATGAGATGGATCCGGAACCAATGGCACAGCTCCGTGAAGGGCAACGGAAGCGGTTCCCCCTCCTTGTTGGTGCTGCACGGAGTACTGAGGAGTAAGGACGTCTCGGAAGGGACTAGAATAAACAACAGGGTCGGCTGACTTGGGGGCGTTCCACTGTGCGTGTGCAATGGGTAAATGGGTCGATGTTTCCGGCACTTTTGGGTGGTACTCGTACAATGTTGCAGCAGGCGGTCGATTGGAATAAAGTCGGTGAATTGCGTGCCGCTGGCAAGATGTGAGGAGGAGATGGTGTGCGTCGGCTCAAGTCTGGGCGCTAGTTCCCCAGGAATTGATAAAAGCGATAAAAGCGATGAAAAAAGTAAAAAAAAAGGGTGAAGCAGCGATTTCCGACAACGGCGGCTCGCTTACTACAGGGCTGGGGAGAGGGAAAAGTGGATGGCTGTCGACGACAGAAGCCGAAGGGCGAACTGAGGCGACGAGCAGAGAGCAAGCAAAGGCGAGCACGAGATGAAGCGGATGAGCGGTGCGGTTGAGCGGTTGAATTTGAAACGATGCTGTTCTGATGCAATGGAGACGGTAGAAGCTTTATTAGTCTCTGATGGTTCGACAGATCTACGAGTAGACTCAACTACGCAAAACAGAACAGGACAAAATCTTTGTCGACGCTCTGATTATATATCCTGCAATGCTCTCCCTTCCTGCAACTCCTTTGTGCCAAAAATTCGCAATCGTCAAGCACGAGTATTACAACATCTAGGCCCCAAGATGTGCAATAGGTTGCCATTAAGTAATTATGTGTCATGGGTCCACGCGCGGCAACACGCAAGGGTGGTGCACGGCGTGGCCCATGTGCATCACCGCCTGGGCCGTGTCCAGCGCATTGGAACAGCACAGAAATACGAGTACTCGTAAACCAATGACAATTACCGAGGGGCAAAGGATGGATGGGCCTGGTAAAGCTTGACAGGTGCGCTGTGTATGACACATGGCCAAGGTACGTATTTACGAGTACGGAGTACTTTGTATATCATAGCTTTTATCGTTCGTGTCGACCAAAAGGGCTGAAACGGTAGAATGCACTTGCCATCGTAACAAAGAGCAACGAACACAGCGTATGCTAAGCGGCCCGGTCTAGACAGCTTGTCCGTCTTACATAACAAAAGCACATTCATCGACCACGCTGACCGCCCTTGAGAGCACGTTTGTCAAACGTCTGCTGTGAAGCATCTCCATATGCTGTTATTTTGTGTCAATTCAACATTGCGAACTAGTGGATCTTGAAAAAAAAAATAAGAATGAAAAAAAGGACGAAGCTCCTGACCGTTCATGACTGTGATAAGTAGAAAAACCTGCCAGAGCAAGATGTGAGTCAGGAGAGTGCACGAGTCGATCAATGCTATTTACGGCATGCCAATCCAGGAGGGCAGGCATTTGGCATTTGGAGTACTTCTCTAGTAATTTTCTCTTTTTTGGAGAATTAATATTATTTGGAGAAATCGGAGCAAGTCACACTCCCCGTGCATACAAGACTCAGGCTAATTGGAACGGCGTCTCTGCTGTAACACCATGCAGGACACGGCCTGCAGCGGCTCTTCGGCAGTAAAAATACGGCGTGCGTCGTTCGTATGATACTTTTTGAACGAGAACGAAAAAAAAAAAAAAAAAAAAAAAAAAAAAAAAAAAAAAAAAAAAAAAAAACAGATATAAAAAGAAACAGCAGAGCAAATAACGTCACGCTGCAGCATCGGCGATTGTGACTGGCCAATGTTCGCCGAGGCGCATTACGTGAAATGTGGGGAGAATGAGTCTGGTCCTGGGCTGGGCCCGGCCCAAAGTCCACGCGGAAGAGTTTTCACCTGTGCCGGGCCTGCCTCACCGTCACCGCACGGAGCATTCATTACATAACCTTTTTTCATTTTAACTCCACCGGCAGGCATCGAGATCCAGCGTAAACTAGCCATCGGACGTGCTGATTTTTTTCTCTCTCTCTTTTTCTACGGAGTCATTTTGTAGGAGTAAGGGGAGCAAGGGGAGCATGGCGGAACTCATGGAGTGCTTGTCCACATGGGAGGACTTGTCCACATGACTGTCAAATGAAACACGGTCAGGCCCGGTGGGCTCATGCAGCAGAATTTGAAGTTGGAGATGTACGCAGGGGAGCTGGAAGTTTTTTTTTTTTTTTTTTTTTTTCAGCAAGGCTTGTAAAGGGATAATCCAGGGGTTCGAAAGGAGAGAAAAGACACAAAAAGACGAAAAGACGAGAGAAAGCAGAATGAACAACTGAGCTGAATGCACCGAGAGCGGTAGTCTCGCAGCAGCAGTGGCAATATTGCCTAATTAGTAAACTGTAGGCGACTCATAGTGCTCTTCTCTACTGCAAGAAAGACAGACCTGCCAAAAGATTGATTAGATCCTGGACTTGATGTTAGCAAGGTCTTTTTTTTTTTCAGCAGGCACGGTCTTCTTATTTTCACGTAATTTTAATCCTGATTTAATTCCCATTGCCTGCCTATTAGTCATTGCTCTGCTTCCCCTTAAAATTTTGCTCTTACAAGAGGTCTAGAACAATGAGAAAAGTTTTTTTTTTTTTGCTATGGAGCTACGGAGTACGGAGTACGAAGCACGGGTACGGGTACTGCCTCTGGTTGCCAGTCAATGGAGAACGTGAAAGCACCTGGATGAGGCTGTGGAGGTAAAGAGAATACGGTGAGTCCACAGAAGAAAAATTCAAAAAAAAATTAACTCCACGGAGTACTTCGTATTAGCATACCAGAATAGTCCAGAATAGTTCAAGTGAAAAAAATACTCGTAATTCAACAAAATCCCAAACAACAAAGCGGCTGGCCGCGGCAGCGGCAACGACGGCGAGCTTCCGGCTGCAACGGTAAGAAATACTCGTAAAAAGGGAGTGTCGGAGTACGTACGTCGTACACCCGGCGATCCTGAATGTTCGTGTTGGTGTACGAGTCGAAAGGTGGTGCCATCAATGTGTACTCGTAGGATACTCGTACACGATGCTTCTCTGGTCTGGTCCTCGGCCCTGCTCGGGTCCCTGCCATGATCCGCCAGAGCAGAAACGTTTGTTCGTACGACTCGTCTGTAATTACTTCCGTATTTGCGCCTCTTTGATCCGTTTCCTCTTTCATCCAAATGACAAGAAAAAAAGAAAAAAGGCCCTTTGTTAGCGCTGTTCTTTGCTCGACCCAACAGGCTTCTAGAATGTTATTTAACCTCCGGCCCGTATGTAAAAATAGACTTGACAACAACAAAGAACGCCACAGGTTTTCATGACGGTTAAAAGAAGGGGCTGTGTACGAGTACTCGTAGTCATCCACGAGGCAATGGCCGGCTTTGAGATTCTGCTTTGTGATGGAAAATATTCAATATAGTTAACAAGCGTTTTTCTTACGTCAACAAGGTCACATGACTTGCATCGAGACCCCGAAACACGGACGCCGGAAGGCGCTGATCACTTGCGCGGAGGACGTGCGTGGCGGTCCGACGGGCGTCATCGGCGAGCGTCATCCGGCGGCACACTGTGTGTCTGTCCTTGGCCCGGCCATCTGATCTCGATTGTTTGTTTTACCGTATGCAAAGTAGTCCATAGTCGTAAGCCGTCTTCGTACGGCGTACGCCTTTGACGCGTAGACAATGGTACTTTGTCAAAAAGGATTAGGTAATTTGGCCGCCATCGGAGACGCCCGACGAACCCCTTCGACTCTGTAGGACCTCGCCATTTGCCATGGAATTGCGCTACGCATATGGCAATAATATGCAAATCATGCAAAATCATGGAGATGGCCGGTGATTTGGTAATGGAAATGCACGCTGCTGCTCTTGACTGGCGAGGGAGCGAGGCGTACGAGTACGAGTACTTGTGATTGACTATTTGATATTACTCGTATATTGATATTGGTTTGTTGGTATGCTACTGATGGAGCGGACGGAGATATTGTTCCGTCGAGCAATAGTTTGATGCATTGTGTAAGATGTAAGCATCGAGACTGAAATCAAGGAAATGGCAAAATAAAGAATCATAATGTCTTTGTTGTTCGCAACCAGTTTGAATTCATCCTAATAGAAACGAGTACTCGTACGTGGACACACTCATACTATTGCCTTCTAGGCTTTTCCATTCTACAGCTCCTTGTGACTGCCGGCCTTTTTCCGCCTCGCCCGCATTTTAGTCGCTTCTCTTGTGCCCTGGGCTCCCGTGCTGCCGGGCCTGGCCTATGCACCCCAATCTTGGGCTTCCATAGTCTGCGAGCTACTCCGTGCGAGTACGTGCGTCCCGGTGGCCTCAGATCAAAAAGGCTGTTGCCAACTCCGCGTGGCAAACTAGGAAGACGTGGTATTGTTCCATGGGCTCGTGGCGGGTTCTATTGTTTCTATCGTTTCTATCGTATCAATCGTATCGCTATCGAGTATCATTATCATTATCACTATGCTATCACTATCGTCTATCGTCGTGATCCTGATATGACGATATGACGTCTGGCCACATGGCATAAGATCGGGTGTCTCGCGTACCAGTAGGCTGTGCTGGCCGAGTGAATGTTCGTGAATAAAGAAGGATGCAAGTACGAGATGAGGAGGGAGCAGACATGCCCATACGGAGATCAGCGCCAGTGCCTGTCCATAAGTGCATTCCGCAGCCTCTACACGCGACGTGCTTCTCATTCAAGGGATCGCCAGTGTCTTCATAGCGTATCCTCCGCCTGCTTTTCAAGGCGTCGGCCGGAGCCGGAGTGGACTGTTGGGGCGTGCTAGGAGGATGGCCAGCGTCGGAGTGTTCCTGCCCTATCGTGGGTAAATTCACACATCCATCCCCCCGCCGCCATGCGCCTACAGCCCATAGCCCATGAACTTGGCAAACCCGCCCGCAATGGCCAGGCTGCCCACCGCCCACGCAAGGTCCAGCTCAATCACGGACCACACCCACAGGCACCCAATCGGCGGCGCCTGCTCCATGACCGCCAGGTAGCCGTAGTTGTTGGTGATGTGGATCAGGTAGCAGCCGGCGACCGTGCTGGCGGCGAAGAAGAGCACCTGGCGGAGGCGGTCCTGAAGCTGAAGAAGGGCGTGACGACGAGGGAAGAAGAGGAGGCGCGGGTCCGACGGGTGTCGGTGCAGGCCGTAGACGAGCGGCGCGAACACGACACAGGCGACCAGCGCGCGCCGCACGACGGCGGGCCACTCGAGCGAGACGGCATACTGGTTCTGGACGAGCACGTCGAGCGTGAAATGCAGCGTGGCGAGGCTGACGCAGTACAGCAGGGTGTCGAAGATCTGCTCGGCGCGCGGCGACATGGCTGGTTCGTCGGGGTCGGTGTCGCTTTCGCTGTCGGTGTCGTTATCGTTCGCCCTCTTGACGATCCCCGTGTCCTCTGGAAGGCCGCGCTCGCGGTTGAGCTGGCGCTGGCGCGCGTCGGCCTGGTCAAAGAGGCTGCGCTCGCCGGCAAAGTCGAGCAGCGTCTTCTGCTTCGGGCCCGAGCGGTCGGGCTGCTGCAGACGGATGCCGGCCGCATCGAGGGGGTCTTTGGCGGCCGCCTCGCTCTTTTTCTTCGGCTGGACGGACGTCTTTTTGGCCATTGCGGTGATGAGGATGAGGTGGATGGTGATAGCAAGGCCTGGGGCTGCAGCTGCCAGCTTGCATTCTAGCAGTGCTAAGTCAGCAATTGTGGGCTGCTATCCCCCCTGAAAGCTGCACGATTACGGGGTACTTTCCCTGTACGAGTACTCCGTACTCAGTATTACCCCGTACTCCTTAGGACCGCGTTAGTGCCCGTCATCGCCGCGCGCAGCAGCTTTGATTGAACACGTTCCTTTGCAGCACGAAAAAACGACTCGCACCATTCCAAACAGCGCCCCCCCCCCCAATGTCGCTCCTCTACCTGCTGGGCACACTCTTTGTGCTCGTGCTCGTGCTCTACACGTACACCGTGTCCGTGCTGGGCGCGCGCCTGCCGATGCTCACCAACAAGCGCATCTGCCTGCTGATCGCGCACCCCGACGACGAGGCCATGTTCTTTGCGCCGGCCGTGCTGGCCCTCGCGCGGCCCGAGAACGGCAACCACCTCAAGATCCTGTGCCTGAGCAGCGGCGATGCCGCGGGGCTGGGCGAGACGCGCAAGAAGGAGCTGGTCAAGAGCGCCCTGACGCTGGGGCTGCAGGACGAGGACGACGTGTTTGTCGTGGAAAGCCGGTGCGTGGAGATGATAATGCAAAGAAAAAAGCAGCAGCCAACTAACTCCTGTAGTGACTTCCCCGACAGCATGACGACACACTGGGACGGCGCCAAGATTGCAACGCTGCTGCGCCGCGCCTTTGTGCCGCAGCCGGCGGACGGCGGCAAATCCAAGTCCAAAAAGGCCGACGACGACAAACCACCCACTGCCTCCATCGACGTGCTGCTCACCTTTGACGCCCACGGCGTCTCCGGCCACCCCAACCACGTCTCGCTCTACCGCGGCGCGCGCAACTTCGTGGCCACGCTCGTGCAGGGCCACCCCGGGTGGCGCGCGCCCGTCGACCTCTACACGCTGACGACGGTGCCCGTGTGGCGCAAGTACGCGTCCGTGCTGGACGTTGTGCCGACGGTGCTGGGCAGCATTTTCAGTGCCGTGCGTGGCAAGGCGGCGACAAAGGAAGCCCCCAAGGCGCTCGTCTTCTTATCCGACCTCGGCCCGTCGGCCACGGGCGGCGGCCTCGGCACGGCGTGGCGGGCCATGACCACGGCGCACAAGAGCCAGATGGTGTGGTTCCGCTACGGCTGGATCGCGCTGAGCCGGTACATGGTGATGAACGACCTGCGGCTCGAGGGCGCGTACGGCGCGGCGGACATTCAGGCGTAGGCGGGGGGGGAGGTCACCAGATATTATATCAGTACCATATAGGATGATTTTTATATACAAAAAAAATCCCAAAATAAATCATCCAAACTCCCGCACGAGCCACGCGCGCGGCGTCGTCCGGCCCAGCGTCTGCAGATCGACCTTGCGCTGCACCGGCCGCCGCACCCAGATCGTGCGCCGCCGCAGCAGCGTGCGCAGGTACAGCCGGTCTTTCCACCGCCGGCCCTCACTGATGTACAGGTGCATGCCGTTCTCCTGCTCGAGCACCACCTCGTGGCCGGTCTTGTTGGTGACAATCACATCGCGGGGGGGCGGTCCGGGCGGCACGGGGGGCGGTTTAGTGTCGCTGCGGCTATCATCAAAGACGACGTTCTGCCTGCTGCAGACAGCATCAAAACTGTCATAGCTGCACGCGTCGCTGACCTCGATCGGCGCGCGGCTGACGCTGTAGCCCTCGTCGAGGCGGGCAATGACCACGGCCGGGCTGCCCCGGGTGTCGCGCTGCATCTGCTTGGCATTGCCGGCGCGGTGGTAGCTGTTGTAGCCGTCATCGTAGCCATCATCTTGGCTGTGGCTGCCAGCCATGCCGTCATCGTGGTCATCATATTGGCTGCCGTCGCTGACTCTGCTGTCGTCATTGTTGCTGATACTCACGAATCCACTGGCGTTGAAGATGCCGTCACTATCGATCACAACGTCGCCGCCTATAATACCGTGGACCTCATACCCGTCATCTACCCCCCCAACCCCGTGGCTGATCCCATACCCGCCGTACAGCGCCAGCTGCTCCTCGGCCGCCTGCAGCCGCGCCCGCGCCCGCTTCTTCTGCAACGTAAAGTTGACGTGCGGCCGCAGCGCCGGCAGGTCCACCGTCTCCTGCGCGCGCACAAACTTGGCGTACTGGCCGGCATGGTGGTAGTATGCGGGCATTTCGCGCAGGCGCACGGTGCCCGATGCCAGGCTGTACTCGACGGTGCTGCCGACGATCCTGTCGCGCTGACCCTGACCGCCCGCCACCACGGTGCAGCCGCCAAACAGAAACGGCCGAAAGTCGCGCACAATGTCGGGCACCGTGCGCACGAGGAACGGGTCGTCGAAGCGTGTGTCTACTGCTTCTGTCGGCACCGCCGAACGCCGCCACGTCTGCACCAGCGACTCGTACCACGCCTCGGTGACCGTCGCGGGCGGCGTGGGGGCAGTTTGGACCAGCCTGCCCGCCCGGCCGACCCGGCGCGGCTTGCACTTGTAGTCCTGCAGCTGCTTGAACAGCGCCCAGCACCACGTCTGCAGGCTGTACCACATGTGCCATTTTGCGGTGGCGACGCGCTCCAGGCGCGCCGTGACGGGGCCCATGTCCAGGGCCCGGTAGCGGTGGCGGGCGTACTCGATGCGCTGCACATACCCGCTGGCGGCATGCTGACGCTTCGTCTTAGAGCTACAGACGGCAGTGGCGCGCTCGAGATGCACGTTCTGGCGCGCCGTCTCCGCGTACGCCATGAGCGCGTGCTCGTGCGCAAGCAGCTGCGGCGCAAAGAACTCGGCCTGGACCCGCCGCATCAGCACCAGCGCCTTGTCGAGCGCGCCGGCGTGGAGCAGCGTCTTGATCAGCACGCCGTACTGGTCGAACCCGGGCTGCACGTGGAACGGCGCCGACGTCATGGCCACCCACACGCGCATCACTATTTTGGCGTCCAGTTGAATTGGAAACCCCGCCGTCTCCCACTCGGCCACAAGCGGCTTCGTCGACATGGCATACGCCCAACCGAGCAAGTCAAACCACACGCGGTCGGGCACGGCGATGCCGTACCGCCGCGCCAGGTGGCCCACCAGCTGCAGCGCACACGCGACGCGCGACATGCCGCACAGCGCCTGCACGACCGCGTCCAGCAGCACCGCCGTCGGCCGCATGGGCGAGTCGGGCGCGTAGTAGTAGCCGCCGCGGACAGCAATTTTGTGCCGGCCGCCGCCGTCCATCTCCACCACGCTGACGCCCCAGGCCCGCCGCAGCAGGTCGTAGATGGCCACCGCCGACCCGCTGCGCCCGTACGCGATGATGGCCGCCGCCAGCAGCCGCTCGTCGCTGTGCGCATAGCCCAGCGCGCGCGTCTTGCGCAGGACGCGCGCCAGCGGTCTCGTCTTGCGCAGCGTCCGCGTCAGGTGCTCCGCGCTGTGCGGCCGGTGCGGGTTCTGGCCGAACCGGTGCTGCTTGTGCCGCTCGCGCGCCAGCCGCAGCCGGTCCAGCACGTGCATGGCGCGCGCCGGCAGGTACGTCTTTTGCCGGTGCATGTTGACGGGCCGCACGCGCAGCCGCACGGGGTCCATCTGCGTGTACAGCCGCTCCGTCAGGAAGCGCGCCCGCACAAACTCGGCATACACGGCGCCCTGCCGGTCCGCCACCAGGCCCATGCCCTCCATCTCGTGCCACACGCGCTTGGCCATCGGCATGTCCGACGCCGCGCCCGCCGCACGCAGGAGCACCACATAGTCGTTGACCACGGGTGGGGCGGCTTGCGAAGAAGGGACGGCCGCTTTGCGCAGCTTGAAAATATTGACCAGCGCACGCAGCAGCGCCACGTACACCTTCCGGCGGCCGTACCGGTCGACCTGGCTCGCCAGCGGCGTGAACTGGGCCAGGCCCGGCGAGATGCCAATGTCCTGCGCCGGGTCGCACTGCTCGTAGACGGCATAGGGGTCCACGCAGCGCAGGAACTCGGAGAAGAGGAGCGGTGGCAGATGGGCGGCAATGTCGTGTCGCAGGGCCTCTTCTTGGGCCAGCTTCGACGTCGTGGCATCATTGTGGCGCGCCGCGATGGCTTCGTCGATGGCCGTGGCCTCGGGCGCGGCAGCAGCCGCCTCGGCCTCGGCGGCGGCCACGGCCGCGTACGTCGACGGCACCAGCCACTTAAAGACGGCGCGCACATTGTTGTTGCGTAAATGCTCGAGCAGCGCGCTGGCGGTCTGCTGTCGGTGCAGGTCGGCCGCGGATGGTCGGCCTTCCTGGTAGTTGTTGTTGCCAGCCGGTGCATTATTCTGTGGCACGCGCCGGGGCTGCTTCTGCTTCTCGCGCGGTTCTTGAATGGCACACAATATGTCGCGAAGCTTGTATATCTCCTCTCGTGATGGCCTCTCTTCGTTACGAAGAGGCTTGTTGGCGTCGTCGTCGGCCTGGCCTCTATCATCTGTGTCTGCTCCCTTCCACTTCTCCGCTACCTGGCTGAGCCCGCCGCTGGCATCAGGCGTCGTTGGAGGCGAGTACCCTCCTCCACTCAGCCTGCCCAGAGGCTTTGATGTCGTGGCGGGTGGCACAAACGGTCTTTTTCCGGGTGGTCGAGGTGGTGAGGCAGACGACGACATGTTGCGCCAACCAGGAGATGCCGCCTCTCGAGGACAGGGCCCATGTCGTCGACTATGATTCTGCCCAAGTCGTATACGGAGTGGTCTCAAAGCTGCAGTCCTGAGTACGGCTGTCATATCGATGGAGATGGTAAAGGACGGTAGTTCGACAATTGTATCTTCTATCCCGACTCGATCACTCGATCATCGCCGAGAGTTTTCAATTCCCAATCAATCCGAAAAAGCGTCACAACCGCCCACACAGCGTGAGCGACCACAATCAAAAGCCATAGCCAATATACACAGCGTGCCACCCATCAGCCTGTCCTACCATCCTTTGCCCTCGTCTGTCCAGCCATCTGCCCTCTTGCGTCGTACCGCCCCCTCCCCTCCTCCTCCCCTACATCACACACACATTCTCACCCTCCTCGGCCTCGTTTGTGTGTGATGACCAATGTGATGTCGCATGCAATAGTGCAAGAGTACTTATCGGTCGCACCTGCCTCGCCTACCTCAAGGAGGGTCTAAAACTAGTAATAAAGCCTGGCCCCGACCAGACTTACACGCTCGAATCCCGTCTGGGAGGGGGTCCGTCTTAGCCTAATTAGGGTACCGTTCTTCCCCCAGGTTTTCCGGGGGGCAGTCGACACATGGCAGCAGTTTCACTCCTCTTTTTAGTGGATCTCCGCTTTTTTAGCGTCCCATCCGACCAGACGACCGCGCTTTCCTTCTTTGGGATCAACGAGAAACCTCCAACGTACGAGTACTCGTACCAAATACGCGGGTCATTCGTTTCTCCGCTCCGAGTCTCTGTCGTTGCCGCTTATCACCTATCAAGCTCTCACAGCAGCAGACCCCGCTAGGCAAAGCAACATTTGACGCCTACGCGGGAGAACATCACCAACATCCCTGTTGACGACTCACCAAACAGCCCACCGCCGACAGCCCACCACCTCACCTTCTCCGTCCTCCCCGTATTCAGACCTCTACCCCGCTCAGAATGGCCGACGACGCGTCCGACGCCGGCGGCCCCGTGTCGGAGCCCCTCGACCTCGTCAAGCTGCTGCTCGACGAGCTCGTCTTTGTCAAGCTGCGCGGCGACCGCGAGCTCAAGGGCCGCCTGCACGCCTACGACAGCCACTGCAACCTGGTCCTGGGCGATGTCGAGGAGACCATCTACGTGACCGAGGACGACGAGGACGACCAAGAAGTCCGGGTGCGTCGCACTGCGTTTCGATTTTTATATAGAACATCTTGCTGACAATGTTGACAGACTGTTAGCCGCAAGTCAGAAATGCTGTTTGTTCGTGGTATGCACTTATCATCCCAGATACTGCTCGTTCATTTGGACCAACTAACCATCCAGGCGACTCTGTCGTCTTGATATCGCCAGTACCGCAAAGCTGAACGGCGGATGCACCACATTATTATACGATCGACGCGAAGCAAACAAGACGAAAACGAATACAACGCTACGATACCAGCACCGATACGGGTCTCTTTCAACGCCTGTCGGTAAAAGAGCGATGGGGAAATTTATAATAGAAGAAGCGTGTCACACGACGGCACGCTGGCGAGACATAAGAATACCACAAATGCCCAAACTCCTCTGTTATTGACAGGGCAGGATAGGCAAAAAACAACACGACGGCGCAATGTGGTTTAGAAAAAGGGCGTGCCGTTTGGCATGCTCCCATGGGGGGGCATTGACGGTTCTTTGCATATTATTAAAAACAATGATTAATTAAGCGTATTCGAAAGAAGGCAAACGAGCCGCAGCCATAATACATGACAAGGAGAGCAACCCAACCAACGTAAATAGATCAAACCAAATGCTTCTTTGCGACGAGTGAGTCAAGCCAACACCAAATTACCTCAGCCGCATGATGCCTGACAGGAAAAACGACAGACGCAAGTTGCAACGCGCATAGAGCAAGAAGCGACAGAGAAAGAGAAAGATTCAAATAGAGATGCAAAACAAGATGACGCACGCATGCAAGAACAGTGAATAGAAATGAGAAAATATAAAAAGGCGACCAGCAATACACTTGGGTTGTCACTCGGGTAGATAGTGTTTGGGCAAAACGTCAGGCAGAGTCGCTGAAAAAAAGTCCCTCCCCAACCGTTCTCACCACAAGTCTCATGTAACACAGTCTACACGTCAAGTTGAACCTAATCGGGCGGGGGGTCTGCGGGCTCTGCAGGCGCGGCGGCGGCGGCGGCGGCGGGCGGTGCGCCATCGGACGCTCTGGACTTGATCGACTTGGAGGACCGCGAGCCGCCCGAATGCCGCCGCCGGTGCCGGTGCCGTCGCTTGGAATGGGTCCGTATAGAATACCGGTACCGGTACAGGAACCAGAAGAGGAGAATGAGAAACAGAGTGACAAAAATAGCTACAAGCACAGCAATAGTAACATTGGTTGATTGGGGGCTGCCGCGTCTTCTGAGATCGGTGGCATGGCTGTCAGCGGCAGGGCTGGCGCCGACATCTGTCGGTGCCACGATGCCGCTCGGCTCCACATGTGCAGCCGAGGGTCGGGTCGAAGACGGGCCCGGCAGCTGGGGGCTGGGGTGGATCGGATTGTAAATCGCGGGGATGTACATCTAGCCTATTTCGAAATGTTCAAGCGTAGAAGCGTAGTATGAGTGTGAGATGCAGGCGTCGGATGTCGACGGCGTGCAAACACCGCGTGGCGTCCCGGTGAGGCAGGCCCTTGCGAGGGTGGTATGGTGTCCAGAAGCGTGACCCCAGCGGGAACCTCTGAAACAATGAGTACAGCAACCCAAGAGGGCCAACCCAATGATAGAAGAGGTGTCGACTGCGTGTTGTATAGGCCGATTGGGTAGGCCACTTGCTGTAGGATGCAAGAAGCGGTCAATGTTGACAATGCGTGAGCCAAACAGCTCGATCCGAGGATGCAGCTAAAACCGGGAGCTCAGGCGGAGATGAGGAGAGGTATGGTAGGAGGGATCAATCAGATCAGAGACATCATAGGAAAAAGAACAGAGGCAGAAAATAGTAAGATGCGAGCCCAAAGGCGTGCGGCTGTCAACCTAAACAGCAACAGAAATCAGAAATGAAAATAAAGTGAACGGAAAAGGAATACAGATCGAGTACCGTGAAAGATGGCAGCGGCAACAATGTTATATTCACGAAACCGCTCCCTTCTGCCCTTTTGCACTTTGTCCTCTACCCTTTGCCCATGTGTGGGGGGGCGAGGTGACGGCAGCATGGCTCCTGTAATCGGCGCCGGCGTTTGCTTGATTAGGGGACTCGAGCGATAGAAGGAGGCGACAGGACTGGAGGGACTGGAGGGACTGGCAGAGTTGAGAGTCTGGTACGTCGTAGACTGGCAAGACGACGTGAGGGGACAAGCAACGATGGGGTTGCAAATGCCATCCTCTCATGCAATGTGAGTGGCGCAGGGAAGGGCCATCTCCACCGAGATAGCAGCAAAGGACCAGTGGAAGCCAATCCAGAAGATGCCGCAGACACGACCAGTGAGACATGGATTGGAAAACAGTCGAATGGGCTGAGGGAATATGCAGCTCCGATGCACGTTGGATGGGCCACCCGTTGGTGGTGCAGCAAACGGTTCCGTGTCGTACAACAACACAGCTGCAGCGAGGTCTGTCAGGAAACACGGGAGAGTCCTCGCACGCCTTGTGATATGTGATACCGAGAGTATCACATCACATCACATCACTCCCAAGCGTGCAAGGGTGTACCCTGTACAGTGTACTCGTACCTGTTTTTTTTTCTGCAGCCGTGTAACCCTTCAAATAATATCTCTTGTGTTCGAGCGAAGATAGTCCGGGTGTGCTGCTGATAATGGCCATGCAGGCAGGCTGCGTTGTCAGAGACTGCATGCCTGCCTGACACAGTTTGTAACCGTCCGAGAGGGAGGGTAGGACCAGAACGGAGCAGTCTGTCCGAGGGGCTGATTGAGTGTCGCCCGTCAAAAATGGTGTGCTTCGTGATGGTTTGTAATGCCGGGAAGCCGAGAAGAGGACAGATATGGAGAGAGAAATTGGGACAGCAGATGATAGAAGAAGAGAAAGGATAGGCTTGCGTTGATGGCCTGCAGCACTAGCGTTGGGCTCGCGCGCACTTACACGCACTTCATGATGGTGACGATAGCCATGGACAGAATCACGTATGTACGAGTCTGGGAGGTCCAAGGGACGACGATAGTCACCCGAAAAATGCAGTATGGAGAAGGACGACACCGGCTTACGCGTGGCCGTTTTTGGGGCGCGCCTGGTCATGGGATTGTCGTGGTTTCCCTGGAGAGGCAACAGGGGACACGCTGTGACGTAAAAGGAAATGACGTCGAACGTCGAGCGGAAAGAACACGGGTAGTTCCTTCCAACTGCAATTCTGCACCACCTCCACGACATCGCGACTGCCAACTTGGCAAGAGCCGCCCCTTCTCCCCCCGTGGCTCGCTCGTTGTCGCATTACATAAGTTGTGCAGCTTTGGGCAGTTGCAGCCCAACCGCGATGCAACATCATGACGGCCACTTACGGACTCGCGGGGTGTGAGATGCCAATGAGGATGCGATAGCAGCCGATAAGTCGGCACCAAAAGATATCGTACTCGTTTCTGATCGTGTACTGTGGTATTATTGATTAAAATAGAATACATGTAATAAAGCAACAACGGCCTCGGCCCCTTTCCCCCCCTTTCCGAACAAGCACCCTCCCTCGCCAGTTTAACGCCAGTTTAGTAGTACACCATGTAGACGGCAGCGATGGCCGCAAGAGCCGGAGGCAGGGCTGCACCCGTGTTGAGGGCGCCGGCGTTCTTGGACGTCTCGGTGCCCGAGGATCCAGAATCGGTGCCGGTGGCCGTGGCCGTTGCTGTGCCGGTAATAGTAGTCGTTCCCTTGGTCGTCTTCGTCGCCTTTCCGGTGGCGGTGGCGCTCGAGGCGGCAGCGGCCGTGGCCTGGCTGTGGGCCGCGCTGCTGATGCTGGTCTTGGCCTCGACGGCAAGGTTGGCGCTGCACGGCGCACCCGACGCCGAGGCGGTGTTGTACGCGATGCTGTACGAGCACGAGTCCGAGTCCGAGCCCGACGACGCGGCCGCCGCTAGCTCGACAATGGCGCCAAAGGCCGGGCAGTCGGACGTCTCGGTGAGGGTCGCGTTTTTGACGTTGCCGCTGGTGTCGGCCGCGGCCTCGGCCGCCGTCTCAAGGTTGAACTGCATGTTGCCGAGGTCGGTGGCCGAGGCGCCGCAGTAGCCGCTGGCCGAGCCAAAGTCCGCCCAGACGTGCAGGCGCAGGCGGTCCGACGTGGACGTCTTGCGCGCGAGCCAGCTCGTGACGTTGGTGTAGCTGACGAGCGTCAGGGGGTTGGTCATGTTCTCGGGAAAATCAAACGTCCCGCTGTCGTACGTAACACCGCTGGGCGTGACGCCGTGGGCGTAGGGCATAATGTCCCAGCTGAACGTGATGTTGGGGGCGCCGGCCAGGGTGGTAAAGTTCTGGACGGCGACAGCAATGGGCAGGATGCCGGGGTTGATGTAGGTCTCGTTGCGCGGGAAGAAGACGTCGACCTCGAAGCTCTCGGCGGAGGCGGCACTGGCGGCGGCAACCATCAGGCTGGCGATGCCGGCAACACGGCCGGCCATACTGCGGATGGAAGACATTTTGATGTTGAGATTGGTAAGTACGCTGACAAACGGTCAAACGAAGAAGATAACGAAAGAGTAACGATAATGAAAGTGTAAAGGACAAGGCAATAATGAGTGTATGAGGAAGGACAGGGACAAAGATATAGAAATCAAATCACAGAAGTCAATTATAAAAATCAAAATCAAAATCAAAATCAAAATCAAAATCAAAATCAAAACATCAAAACAAGAGGTGACGAAAAATAAACACGAAAAGACATCGCAATGTTTCGTATCCCAATATTAAGCTACTTGTCCAATTTCGACGTCCCTTAGCTCCTTGCATGGCGACCTGCCTGCGGTTGGAGCCATCAGAACTCCGAGACCATAACGGTGATGATCGGTGTCAGTCCAGCGGGGGTTTGTTCAATGCACGCAGAGTAGTCTGTCCGCGATTATTGCTTCCAAGACGCCAGGCAAGGCGGGCAATTTCCCAGGCATTCTAGTCGCGGTCTTGTGGCTTGTTGTGTCTCACGCGATCCAGTGTCGACACTATCTCTACCTCGTATTGGGATGGTTTGGTGTTAGTTTGTTCCTTTTATCTGACTTTGGTCTTGAGCGCGTTGATAACAGCTTCAGCTCCTGTGTGACTCTTCTGGATTGTCTATTTACTTGAGCTACTGCGTGACAAGACCGTTACTTTGTCTGAGGCGGAGCAGCATTCCAGTTGTGTCCTCGTATTGTCGGTATGAGAGAGAACAATACGAGTATTAAAAGGGAGGATGCCGTTGTCAAGGCATTTTGAATTCATGCAAAAATGCACGGCTGCATGATTCTACGTCGTACTAGACAAGACCGTTGAGAAAGAAAAATGCTGAAGAAGACTACTGGTGAAGGAAGAAATAAAAACAAATAAGGATTGACAGAAGAAACAGAGAAAAAAAAGGGGGGAAATGAGAAGAAAAAAAGACAGTAAACAATACAGAACAAACGAAGAAAAATAAAGAAAACAAGGAGAAAACAAGAGAAATATAATTCTAGAAAATAAAAGACGCAATCAATCTTTGAAAAAATAATAATTAATAAATTAATTACAAAAAGAAGAACAAAAAATAGAAGAAAAAAAACAACAAGCGCAAAAAGACAAAAAGAAACGCCCTAGGCGGGGGTCGAACCCGCAGCCTTTGGATTAAAAGTCCAACGCTCTAGCCAATTGAGCTACCAGGGCATCTTGAACTGTCGAATCAAGTCGCCAATTGGATCGATGGAAAGTCGATGGCTGCCAGACTCTATATAGTATGCCGTGGGAGGAAGGCACGATCAGAAGAATGACTAATCGCGAAATTTTCACCACGCCATCACGACGTCCTTTTTTTGCCATTCAATTGCTGGCTATTTCACTGAGATTTTTTACTGGCAGGTGTATGTGGTAGATCATATGCTTATTCTAATTTACAGCTATGCTATGGAGCGCAAAAAAAAAAAGTCTACAGCCGCGCCTTCCCAGACTGCAGCGCCTCCCAGTCGTCACGTGTAAAGGGAATGTACGTGACGCCCTTGCCGTGCCCGTCGATCCAGAGGACCTGGTCCTCGGCCGCCACCTTGTCCGGGTGCACGCCCTCGTTCTTGAGCGGCACCTTGTTCTGCTTGTTGTTGTGCGTGGCCGACACCTGCTGCACGAGCCGCACAAAGACGGGCACGGCATAGCGCGGCAGGTGCTTGCGCGCGTGCGCCAGGAACGCGGCGTGGCTAAAGTGCGCGCGCTGCTGCGGGTCGACATAGATGGCGGCGGCGCCGGCTTTGCCGTCGTGGCCGGGCAGGTCGACGCCGTAGACGTTGGCCTCGAGCACGCCCGGGAACCGGCCGAGCACCTCGCTGACCTCGGCCGTCGAAACGTTCTCGCCCTTCCAGCGGAACGTGTCGCCGAGGCGGTCCAAAAAGTACCAGCGGCCGTCGGCGTCGCGGCGCAGGGCATCGCCGGTGCGGTAGAAGCAGTCGCCCTTGCGAAAGACGTCGCGCACCATTTTTTTCGCGGTGGCCTCGGGGTTGCCGACGTAGCCGCCAAAGACGCGCTCGCCGCCGGGCGACCGCACGAGCACCTCGCCGCCAATGTGGTAGGGCACGCGGTAGGCGAAGCCCGTTTGGGGGTCGCGGGCAATGTCGCCCGTGTCCGGGTCGATGGCGACGGGGATGTACTCGTTGTAGTAGCGGAGGCGCAGCAGCAGGCCGTGGTGGCCGACGGCGTGCTGCAGGAACTCGCCGCGGCACACATTGTCGAGGGGGAACATGCCCTCGGTGCTGTTGAAGAACTCGTGGATGCGCTCGATGCCGAAGCGGTCGCGGAACTTGTCCCAGACGTCGGGCCGCAGGCCGTTGCCGTAGATGGAGTGGACGGCGTGGGCCTTGTCGGTCGCGGGGTCAGGGGGCGCGGCCAAAAGATAGCGCAGGGTCTCGCCGACGTAGACGAACCAGGTGGCGCGCGAGTCGCGGATGTCGCTCCAGAAGCCGGACACGCTGAACTTGGGCGCGACGCAGACGGTGGTGCCGGCGAGCATCTGGAACATGGCGTTGATGCCGCCCGTGCCGTGGTAGTAGGGCATGCACACATAGTAGCGCTCGCCGGGGCGGTCCACGTGGTTCAGGCCCGTGCGGTTGGACACGCCGTGGCCGTGCGACGTCACAATGGGCAGGTAGCACGCCTTGGGCAGGCCCGTCGTGCCGCTCGTGTAGAACATGGCCAGCGGCGACGTGGCCTGCACGCCCGCGCGCAGCTCGTCGCCCGGCCGCCGCGCGTCGCGGGCGTACACGTCGGGCCGCACGGCCGCCAGGTCAACCACGCGATATCCACCGGCATCCAATTCCGACTGGATGCCGGCCATGCGCGCATGCGCGTCCGGCGGGCCGTCGACAATGACCAGCTTGGCGTTGCTGATGGACAGGCAGTGCAGCAGCGCCTTGGACGTCAGGTGGAAGTTGATCATGGCCGGCGCGGCCCCCACGGCCAGCAGGCCGATCCAGGCCGTCATAAAGTCGGGCGAGTTGATCATGTAAAAGGCCACAAGGTCGCCGGGACGCACGCCCTGGGCCAGGAACCACTGGGCATACTGGTTGGCGCGGTCGTACACTTCTTTGCGGGTATAGCAGCCGGCGCGCGACCAGATGGCCTCGTAGTCGGGACTTTCGCGGGCGTTGTCCTCGATGAAGTAGTAGGGCGACGTGCGCTTCTCCCGCACGGCCTGCTGCCATAGCTTGCTCTGCAGGTGGCGCCCGCGCAGGTAGGCAATGTCTTTGCGGAAGTGGAACTTGGCCTCGAGGTACGCGAGGGCAGCGGACGCGGCCGCGGTCGTAGCTGCTACTGTTGCTGTCTCAATGTCAGAGGTGTCATCCAACATATAGGATGGGAGTAAGTGCTTACCGAGTTCCATGATGCTAAGATTGTAGTATGTCGTAGCAAGTACGTCCTAGCAGAGTAGCAGGAGAAGTACGAGTCCACGAGAAACTCGCCACGACCTGAATGGAAGACAACCCCTGCTGACAACATCGAGACCATCGGATGTATCGTGATGCGCTAGCTGTAAGTGTGAGTTGAGGGGAAAGCAGTGCTGCGGAGGTGACAGCCGGCCACGGCCACGTCAGCCGACAAGGCTTCTCTTTGTGACAATGAATACGGAGACGGGGTATTGGAACAGCCAGCTTCCCCTCTATTTAGAATCCATCCACCGTGGTACGCAACCGCAGAAATGCAACGGCTGCATGGGTTCTTTGACGCAAATGGAAGCGAAGCAGGCCGATCTGTCAATGCGTCGTACAGAGTACCTGTGATGGGCACTGGTCTTCTCCTCATCCGTGAGAAAATACGTACGGAATACGTAAGCGGAAGCATCCATGATGGTATATTTCTGGCTCTCTGCTTGCCATTTCTCTAATAAATGTCTTGTGCCGGCGAGAACAGAATCTCTAATATCGCCCATCTTTCAACGTCATCTCCCCGTCTCCCCGCACGCTGGGGAATAGTACCTTTCGTATCTATTCATTATTAATCCATGTTGCAGTTGGGCTGCACTGACCCCTTTTTAAGAAGTCTCAATAAGCAAGTGATCATCAATAATACGATTCGTCGGCAATTGGATCCGTGCTGCGTCGGCAAATAGGAACGTTGATGGTGAGGGGAAGATGGGGAAGATGGAAGATGGGGAAAGGGGCGGGGAAGAGAGAAAAACTGCCCGAGATATCGTGACTGTGTCTTCAAATTTGTTTCCTTATAATAAAAAAACAACAACACTTGTTCATTCTCACGTATTTCGCTTCTCAGACTACATGTAGTCGTGAGCTGTCTCGCTGTCACCGCTGCTGTGTTCGAGACAGCTTGACGTATGCAGGGCCACTTTTGGTGTAAGCGGCGGCTGCTTGTCTCCGAAGGCCCACTCTTTATGACAGTATCGTAGGTGCTTCAGCACGAATACGAGTACCCCACGCCTCAATGCGCCACACTATGTCGAGCTGCGCCACATGACCCCCCGCTCACATAATCACGAGTAGTAAGCAGAAAAAAGGGCTGGCAAACCCTAGTTTTTTACCTGCTCCAGACCCGCTTATTTATTCTTTGGTGTGGGTTTTTCTCGGGCCACCCCCCACCACGCGCAAAATTTGTCCCATCCCTCTTGGTTTGTTCGATTTCTGAGTTTAGGAATTCCACTTCACGAGACTTCATCTTTGACAATCAACGACCTTCACGTCCCACGACAACCGCCGACAACCTCTATACCCCCCTTTTCCCCAAAATTCAAAACCAAAACCTCTATTCAAAATGGGTGGCGTTTCCGTCCGGGATGTTGATGTAGGTGTTTTCCCTGGATGAACGAGTTTGATTTCTAGCAATATCGGATTTTTGCGCATCGCATCACAAAGTCAAATGATGCTACTCCCTCGCGCCTCGCTGCACCCTGCCCACCACACAGTCAAAGTCGAAGAGTCGGACCAAAGGCGAAAGCCACCCCGAACAACGATTGGATCGATGACGGACGATTTTGCACTTCTCGCCGGCCCGGACTTGGATATGTCCCTCTTCTGGTGATAGGAAGATTCCGACGACCTCGACCACGGACGACGAGAGCAATGCGCAATCCGACAACACCGATCCAGAAAGAGACGGGATGCACAGGGTGCAACGGGGAGAAAGATGCACGGCGCGCGCACACACACACACAAACAATACACATTGGAGCAGGCGTGAGGGAGTCGAAAGACTTCCAGTGACGGAACAATTGCTAATGGGTATTTTTTTTGTGGCATATAGGCCCAGAAGTTCATCACCGCCTACGCTGCGTTCTTGAAGCGTCAGGGCAAGCTGCCCATTCCTGGTATGTCTTTACTCTGATTCCAACTGATCCCAACAAAAAAAACCCTTGACTCGTACTAACCAACCAGGCTGGGTTGACACCGTCAAGACTGGTGCCGCCAAGGAGCTGCCTCCCCAGGACATTGACTGGTACTACGTGCGCGCCGCCTCCGTGGCCCGCTTCGTGTACCTGCGCAAGACGGTCGGTGTCGGCCGTCTCCGTAAGCTGCACGGTACCTCCAAGAACCGCGGCACCCGCCCCGGCAAGCACGTCGACGCCTCGGGCTCTGTTGACCGCAAGGTCCTGCAGTCGCTGGCCAAGATTGGCATTGTTGAGGTCGACGAGGAGAAGGGTGGCCGCCGCATCACCCAGGCCGGCCAGCGTGATTTGGACCGTATCGCCCAGACCACCGCCGAGGAGGAGGAGGAGGAGGAGGAGGAGGATGACGAGTAAGCACTGAATGTGTCTCGTTTTTCTATCTTTTCTCTCTCTTTTTTTTTTACTTTTATATCTCGACCATGGCTCCGAGATGGGTTTGGGCGGGCAGGTTAAAAGCGTGTTGGGTTTTTTTCATCCGGCAATAACAAAAAGATGTATATGACTACGTTTTACAACAACCAAAATCCGGCATCTTTTTTTGCCTCTCGTCATCGTTTGTCTTGACTGGAAGAAGGAAAGCAAACCGGAAAAGACGGGGGGCAATGCCGGTCGGCGCCATAGGGTCTCTGGTCTTTTTTTGAACTACTTTTTATTTGAACTCCCCAAGGAAGAGAAACCGAATTAGAAGAAGCACTGCTTTGATCTGAACCTGAACCGACTGGACTCACTCGTAGGCCACACCGTGCAGGAGATGCCGTGTGATGTTGCTGGCCTGAGGACTCGTAGCTTGTTGACTATGCCGTCCCATGTTGACTATGCCGTCCCATCTGTGTTACACGAGAGCCGTGATGCTCCACTTATTGGTCTCATCGACTTCACTTACACGGGCACATCGCCTCCCCCATCCCCAACGACATGACTACGATGGCCTTGCTGCCTGGATGTCTGCACTCTTGCATTCACTCGAGTCCTTCTTTCGTCTTTTGTTGAGACTTCTTCTTCGTGTGCCTCTTTATCTGCTGTGACTATTCTTCCTATACTCTCTTATAACTGCTGCATCTTCAAATCGAGACCAACCCGCATCCCGAGTCTATGTACTCCGTACTCTCTACTCTCTTCTACTAACAGCATAGCCATTCTCACTCACTCAACTACTGCCAGTACACCATGGATGACACAAGAGTAGTGGCGCCCCGAAGCTCAGATCCCCTTCCGAGGCTTAACATCGGATTTGCCTGGGCGCACAAGGGGCGCGAACTCGTTGTGATCAACCTCGTCAAGGGCGTGCCCACCGGTTTCCCCCCCTCCAGTGCCGTGCAAGCGACTCCGGCGTGCCTCATCCCCGCCGGCAAGACAGAACCTCTGAAGGTCGCCACAAGCGGCTGGACCAAGCGGCCGGGTGCCCAGACACTCGACAACGAGAAGTGGACGGTGAGTTGTGCCGTGGCTAGCATCAAGTGTTTTAGTCCTAACAAGATAGGCTCTTGTCCGTCAGTTTGCCGCTGCAGTCGGCTTCCATCTCCACTGGAGCATCCGGGACACGCCCAAGTCCAAGGAGCGCGTGCCTGCCAACGACGGCCGGTATCTGGCGTGCCATGCCGAAAAGAAGGTGAGTTTTTTTTTTTTTTTTTTTTTTTTCAAAAATACAATAACCACATACTAACATCTTAGTTGGGCCTCTTCTTTCTCGGCTTGCAGATCCGCCAGCATGGCATGACCTTCCAAGAAGCCCTACAAGGCAAGCTCCGCGAGGCTGATCTGCCGCTGCACGACCGCCGGGCCCAGATCTATCTGGGCCACAAGCCCTGCAAAAACTGCCGTAAGTGGTCCTACAAGCAAACCTAGGGTACGAGATACTAATCGTGGCAGTCAACTTTCTGAGGGTCATCCGCAGAAAGACCGGAATCGATGTCCGCACTTCCACTGGCCGGGTCTTTAAGGACCACAGACGGAAAAGGACTTTCTACAAAGGCGTCCAAAAGGCACGCGACCCAAACCTGGTCCAGACCCCTGCTGCCACCATCACAGGCGCTATTGGGCGGGACGGTGAGGATGACGACGACGACGACGACGAAGAAAGGGACCAGTCAGAAGAGCAGGCCCAGGAGCACAGCTACAGCGACGACGGCAACAAAGACGACGACGACGACGACGGCAATGACAACGACGCCGACGACGACATTATCGAGACCCTGCCAACTGGCAATGTCCGGCGCCCTCAGCAAGACACCCGCGCCGCAGAGGAAGACGACAGCACCAGCAAAAGGCCAGCCAAAATCAAGGACGACCCCGACTCCAGAGCCATGCCGCCGCCGCCCCATCCAACCGCCAAATATCGCATGTCGGTGCACAGCACGCCATCGCCGTCGCCGTCGCCGTCCCTCTCCGTGGTCGACTCCGTCGCCGACGCCGCCGACCGCCGCTTGCGCTACCAGACCTACTCGTCGCCGTCGCGCTGCGGCGAGAGCGTGGTGGCGACGCCATCGGTCTGGGGTGACCGCGGCAAGCCGCCCGTGACGCCGTGCCTGCAGCCTCCCGACGACATGTGGGATGCCGCCAATGACGACGACGACGCCAGCAGCAGCAGCAGCATGGCCGGCCGCATGACGAGCTCGCCGCGTCCGCAGCCGTACGAGCAGTCCTTCTTCTTTGGGACGCCGAGCGTCGCGTCGACCCAGAATGGCCCGGCCGCCCCGACCACTCATCAGACCGCCCAGGCAGCCCCCACCGCTCGAGACCGCCAGGAAGAGCGTGCACCGCCGCCGCCGCCGCCGCCGGCCACGACGAGTTTCAACAACCCGGCAGCTGGCATTCGCTCCAACGTGTATATCCCGCCGTACCTGCGCCGTCTCCAGCAAACCAGCACCGTCCGCAGCAGAAGAGAACCGACCCGTGGCACAGCGACTGCCAGAGCACAGAACCCCAGGGCCGGCAATAATGCCCGCGACGACGGCGACGACGACGTCGAGTTCCTCTCGGAGACGCCGCGCGCCAACCCCTCCTCTGCCAACAACAATACCCGCAACTGGCATCCGCCCATGCGCGCTGTCGATGATCAAAGTAGAACCCGCCCCCCACACCCAAACAGAGCTGGTCCAGGCTCGTCCGGTGCCAATATTAGCCATTTCCCCAACCTGAGCACCTACCGCTACTCTGGCTAGGCGTGCAAGCAACGGCCGCGATGTTGGAGAAGTCGTTCACGATATATTCTGCACACAGCAAAGTCGAGTCACAGCAGCATATTTTCTTTCCAGAGAGTGAGAAAAGATCTCCAAGCCAACGCGTGTTCTTCAGCTCACTTCATCAGATGGTCTGCAAAATAGAATAGAACGTGTATCGCGTCCCCTAATGTCTTGACTGTCTGCCGAACTATGTTCGAGGGTATCAAAATACATGAAAAGAAGTTCATCATATGACAACACAAGGAAAAAATGACTGTACAACAGTACAAACAAAGACAAACCGAAGAAAGAGAAAAACGCCGCCCAAGATGCCAAAAAAAGAGACCAAACGCCGTAGTATGATAAATATGAATAGCCACCGTAGCGGCAGGGTCGTATGCTGTTGTATGCTGTTTCCCGAAATCCGTGCAAATGTCGCTAAATCCCCCATAAAAAATAAGAATAAAAAATCATAAAAATAAGTTATGCCCATTTGGCGAGCACAGACATCAGGGCCACGCCGACGGCGACGCACAGGAACGCCAGCATCTGCACGCTCATCTTGGCGTCGCGCATCTCCGGGTTGAACATGAACTCGTGCGCCAGCAGCTCCACGAGCGCCGTGTAGATCAGGATGCCCGAGCTGACGGCGTCAAAGATGCCGTTGACCAGCTGCGACGTGGCCGGGTGCGCGTTGAGGCCCTCGTTGACGCCGATGCCAATGGCAATGCCGAGCGGCGTCGTGAGCCCGTAGCCCGTCGCCATCAGGTAGCCCGTCCAGGCCTTCCAGTTGGACGGCCACTCGGCGACGGCCAGCCGCGAGCCCAGGCCCAGGCCCTCAAAGAACTGGTGAAAGGCAATGACGATCAGGAGAACGGTGAAATTGTTGGACCCGGCCAGGCTGAGGCCGATGAAGAAGGAGTGGAACACGACGCCAAACTCGAGGATCAGCAGCGACACCATCTGGCTGCCGTAGCTCGCGTGCGAGTCGCCTTCGACGTGGTCCAGGCCATGCGCCAGGTGGCCTTCGTCGCCCGGCGCGTAGGCCATGTGCGTGGGCAGGCCGCCGTTGTGCTGTGCCATTGGTTGTGGTTGTTGTGGTTGTTGTAGTTGTTGTGATGGTGGTGATGGTGGTGGTGGTTGGAGGGTGTCGGCAGCGGGCTTGGGCGATGGCGACGGGAGCAGTGATGGGGAGGCCGAGACAGACGCAGTGGCAGATGCAGACGCAGACGCAGACGCAGAGGCGAAGCCGGTGGCTGTGAGCTCGTTTTTATTGAGTGAGCTGTCGGTCGTCAGAGACAGGCGCCCGCTGCTGACGGCGGTCTCGACGTCGTCGTTGATTTGGAAGTTGAGGTTGCTGCTGCGCGACACGAGGCCGTGGCGGCCGTCGAGGAGGCCACTACTTGCTGTGCTGTTGTTGTTTTTCGATGTGCGCCACTCGGTCATGTCTGGCGTCGACGATGCGGATGCGGCTTGCGCGTGTCCGTGACCGTGTCCGTGGCCGTGGCTATGACCGCTCGACACGTCGCTGGACGACGACGACGCCGTCGCAGGGCCGTGGGAGTGGCCAAAGCCAAAGTTGAAGCGCGCGGCCATCAGCTCAACGTAAAACATGATCATGATGGACATGAGGCAGATGAAATGGCCCCAGTCGTAGTCGGGCAAGATGTCGTTCAGGCAGTCGTCCGACAGCGCTTCGACGGCGGGCGACAGCAGGTGCATAAACGACGTGGCCAGGATGACGCCGCTGCCAAAGTACTTGAACACAAAGAAGCAGACCTTGGAGTAGCGCCAGTTGGGCGACGTCCGCGCCAGCAGCAGGGGCAGGAAGACGCCCAACATGGAGCTGGCCAGGACGATGAAGACGGCGCCGATGCGCAGGCCCTTGTTGCTGAGGTCGGTGCCCCATCCGGCGCAGATGGGCAGAAGAGCAGCATCATCACCGTCGCCGCCGCCGCGCCGCAGCATCATCACAGCACCTTGCTGGCGGGGGAACGATGACGACGAGTGGCGTGAGCGTTTCATGTGTGCGTGTGGGCGTGTGGTTGACTGGTCTTGGGACGTCGATCCACGGAGGCGACGGGCCGAGGGGGGAGATTGCGTGCAGATGCACGACAGCCAAAAGTGCAAACGTCAATGGAGGATGGAGGAGGAGAAGAGATGGATCGAAAGAGAAGAAGGATAAAAAGATAAGATAAAATGAAAAAGTAGAAAAGGTGAAGAAAAAGAAAAAAGATGACGCAAAAGGGACAACAGCTTTCTGCACCCTACAAGGTGCACACCGGTCGGACAAAAGTGCAATTCGAGGGAGATGCGCAGGAACCGATTGAAACAGAATGAGCAACAAAGTGAACAAATCCCGTTGTCGATGTTTGTCGAATGCGAGGAAAAGGCTGAACTTCGCTCCCCCCGGTTCTCATCGAAAATCATTTTTCCATCTCTCGAGGGTCACTTTTTTTTGGGCATGGTTTTTCCCGTCTCTGTTTTTTATGCGTGGCAGGAACCTTGAGGGCTGAGAACCCGGATGGCCCAGCCAAGGGACCCAAAACAGCATGGAGGAGAGAGCTCCATCTTTACCGTACAGTGCCGACACAGTGGAGAAAACGTACGCTCTGCTCCTTCTTTCTTTGTAGTCGCTGTTATTCTCGGTGTTCCACTATCATCGCATATTTTGCGCGTATTTTTTCCCGAATGCGATCAGTCTCGCTGTTCTGGTCTTGTGCCGTCATCTTCTGTTTTTCTTTCCTGAGAATGAGTCCTCTTCTCTTCCTCTTCTCTCCTCTTATCTCATAGATCGACATTGTGTCATTGCGTGCGCCTGGCGTTACACTGGCCGTGCAGGGCCTCGAGTAATCCTTGTAATCTGATTGGCTTGACCCGTTTGCCTGATTTGGAAGGAAGCATATTTCGCTATTTTCTCACCTTGGTGCTTGACCATCAAGGTTCTCACAGACGCGGCAACGTCTCCACTTCACCCCACAGCAAAAACGGCATCATACGAAGCAGAGAAAAGCTGCACGGCATATCCAGAATATTCTTTCATTGGAGTTGGTTAATATTCGTATATGTACGGCACAGAATGGCAGACGTCATTCTTTTTTATCCAATCGCGCAAAGCATCACGATTGCTGTTATGTAACTCGTACCACCGGCCGGCCGGCCTGACTCACGACGAAAACTGAATCTGCAGCCCGAGCGTCCGGAATGGCTGGTCGGGCTTGTGCAGATCCACATTCGAGCCGAGGCTGAAGAGCAGCGACTTGATGCGGCCCTCCCACAGCAGCCCGAGCTTGAGGTTCTGGTCAAGGCGCGCTTTGAGCACACCCTGGTACTGTTTCTCGGCGGGCGTGGGCGCGACCTCAACGGGCGCGGGAGGGGCCGGCGCGGGGGGCGCAGCTGCGGGCGTTGTTGGTACAGACACAGGCGCTGGCGTTGGCGTTGGCGCAGGCGCGGGCACTTCGCTTGGGTCGTCCAACCGCCACTCGAGCTTCGCTTGGAAGCTGCGCTCTGGTATTATGGCGACTGGTGGTTCCGGAGGGGTAGTAATTGGCTCGGGTGATGGTGGGTCTAATGACGATGAAGCTGACGGAGCTGAAGGCAAATCTGTCAGCGGTGACGGTGACGGTGATGGCGATGATGGCGTCGGCATTGGTGCAGGAGATTCTGCTGACGGTTTCGTTTCTTTTGCTGCCATTTCTCCCTTTCCTGCCATTTCTTCCTTTCCTGCCTTCTCTGCTTTTTCTGCCTTGGCTTTCGCTGCCTTTGCCACTGCAACTGCCGTCTTGGATCGTGGCGTCGTCGGCTTCTTCTGCTCTGGTTTCGCTTGCAGCTTGGCCAGCTCGGCCTTGGCGTCCACTACCTCGGCCGGCTTCTCACGCTCGCCCTCACGCTCGCCCCCGCCCTCGCCCTCGCCCGCACGGTCTTCGGCAACGGCCACCAGACCCGCCAGCCGCCGCGTACTCCAGAGCTCCATGCCCACCGACCACTCGCTCTCGTAGCTGTAGACATTAAAGTCAAACCGCGTCGCCAGCGAGCACTGGTCCCGCGCCTTGACGGCATACGTCGCGCTCAGGTTGCCCATGAGCGGGTTGATCGTCATGGTCGCCGACAGCGGCGTGCCGTTGTTGCCGCTGCTGTCGTCGGGTGTCGCCGTCGACTCGAACCGCGCGCCCAGCGACACGCCGCCCGACTTGTTGAGTGTGCCGTAGTAGAGCTCGCCGCCCGCACTGAACCGGCCGTGGTGTAGCCGGGGGTCGCTGCCGCCGTCAGTGGTGGTGGTGGCGGGAGCAGTGGTAGTGGCGGTCGCAGGCGCGGTCGCAGTGCTCGGATCTGCAGCAGCCGCAGCTGCTGTTGCCGCCGCCGCCGCCGCATCTCGGCCCGTTCCAAAATGGTAGAGGCCGCGAATGCCCAGCAGGCCGCCGTCGGACGACATGAGACTCTCAAAGCCGTAGCGGCCGCGGTCGACCTGGAGAATGCTCAGCACCGTGCCACCGTTGGGCAGGCTGGCATCGCTGACGGCGCGCAGCTGCAGCTGCACGGACGGGCCGAGCCGCTTGACCATGTAGGCCTCGAGCATCGACTGCGGCAGGTAGAGGCGGCCATAGAACAGGGCCGGCTTGTCGACGAGCGCGCGCGCCTCGTGGATCAGCCCGGCCGCATAGTCGACGGTCGGCAGGAGCAGCTCGGCGATGGTGGTGGACAGCGGTATTGGCGGGGGTAGGATGGGTGTAGTTGTGGGAGGAGAAAGGGGGGGGGGGGGAGGAGGAGTCGGCAGTGTCTCAGTGGTGGCTGTTGCTGTGTCTGTAGTCGCAGCGGCAGCAGCCGGCAAGGCTGCGGCCGTGGCCTGCAGTGTCGGCGAGGAGGAGGGCGTCACAAACGGAAACACGTCCTCGAGCGTGAGGTGCTGCCGCGGCGGTGTCCGGAACTCGGGCGCCAAGAACGGCGGCTGTCCGGTGGTGGGCTGCCGTCGCTGGCGGTACGACTGCAGCAAGGTCGGCAGCGGGATGCGGTCGGACTGTGCGACGACGTTTGGCAGCGGCACGGACGAGTAGAGGTAGGAGATGGCGCCGTCGACGACGCCGATGGAGCCGAGGGTGTACGACGTCGCAAAGTGCGGTGTGGCCAGCGACGACAGGGTCATGCGCAGACCGCGCGGGGGCTGGAAGTGGAGGAGCTCGCTGGACGCGATGTTGAGGTCCGCATAGCCGTCGTCGCGGCTCCAGCCCGTCGCGTCCCGAAACGACTCGAGCACATGGCTGAGGAACTCGCGCATTGTGGGCGGGGCTCGAGGGGGGAGTGCTGGGGAGGTGGCACGCTCTCTCTCTCGGTAGGCTACCGTAGAGCTCACGAGAGAGTCATTGGGTTCTGTGGGGGGGTGATTTGTGACTCGTAGATTTTGGGGAGGGCGGATCGCGGAATTGCGGGTGAGGCTGCAAAGTCGTCCCTTCCTGTTCGGCACGCATGTCCTTCCTACTCCGTAAAAGCTCCTTCCACGTTCTGGACATCGTCATGCCTCGTCTGTCCAGCCAATCGCATGCGGAAAAAATGCCGGGCCGTCACCAATCAGCACGTCTCGTCAGGGGCCGTGTTTTGTTGCTTGCGGGGCAATTTAGTGCATAGTATTCGGACGGACATTTGTGTCCATGTCCAACAGGTATGTATCGCGACAGCAGATGTACGGTTGAGCACAAGGTCGCAATGCAGGAGCGAGCTCGAGAAACTGATTCCAAGTGAAATATTATTAGACAACTCCCATGTGCAGCCCACGATAACGGCAGCAAGACAGCAATGTCAGAAAAACAGCCGCAGCTGGGCGCTAGCATCACAGCTAAGCCGCAAGGACAGTGTCTGCTGACTCAGTAGCTGCCTCACTATCGTGTGCGGTAGGCTGACTACTAGCTGCGTATCTTATGGGGTGTCTACGGAAATAACACTGATTGCGGCCATGCTCGAGGGAATATGCAATATTGGATACACCGCTGACGGGATGGCCTCGACGAGATGGAGAAAAAAAGAGGAAGAGGCTGTGGATCTGATGGCGATCTTCATAGGGCAGCTCGCTGTGCAGCAGGTCCTCAATTTGTCTATATATGCGCACCACGCTGCCGCGTTTTTGTTTTACGTATCCTGTGGCCATGATAATCGCATAAGCCTCTACTTTTGATGCGTCTCTCTGCTGCCGTGGTGGCGCTCGCCGGCTGTTCCTATGCCACCTGGCCAGGCAGCACCAACTATTCTACCTCTACAGCATCAGAAAAACTTATTCTTACTTCTACCTTTTCCTCTGAATCCACCACGGCCAACATCACATCCTCCACCAACAAAAATACAACCTTGACAGCTGCGAGCACAGCGTCATTCCAGCCGAGCTCGATGAGTGGGTCCACTGACAGTGCCCACACACCCGCCGCGTTCGGCGCTCTGGCCATTGCCATCATGGTCAGCATCGGCATGGGCATCTGATGATTTGATGCGCAGAACGTTTTTTTGTTGTCCTTGCTTTTACATTGTCCGCTTAATGTTTTGCAATTATTTACGACCTATTTAATGTATGAATTTTAATGTTGTGTTTACGAGTATTCCACCATTTGTTTGGACATAATGTAATTTGGGGTTTTTTTTTGGTTAAAATTTAGTTGTCATTTGCATTTTTAAAATAATTATCACAATGTTGACTTTGTTTTTTTAAAAAACTGCAAATAAAATAATGACCTGTGCCAACTACTTCTAAAATAAAATAATAAAATACAAATAAAACAAAGCACGACTACAAGCAATATCAATGCAAGCTTTGACGTGTTTGGTGAACGACCACACGTGGTGGTACCAAAAATAGCCGTAGCTGGACAGACAAGAACAAACCACCAGGACAAACACTGGCTTTGTCTGCTTGCCGACAAAACAACTCCTTATAATAGAAACTGCATCCAACAAAGGGTATTCCGTTTTCAGCAACGACGATAATAATGAGATGCTACTGTTGACTATCTACTTATGGAGCCGTATCGCCCAGTTGACGTAGGGCATCAAGGCACTCCACATCCAAAACTGCCAAAAAAACACAAAACGATCAACGAGCAAGGGCAAAAGCAACACTCATCAACGAGTAACCGCCACGACAGACTTGCGCGACACCCCATCCCAAAACAACAACGCCATGCCGGCCGGCAACGATATTGTCGTGCACCCGTCGGCGCCGATGCCCAAGGGCTACACCTTTGTCCCCAAGGGCAACGTCTACATCACCGCACACTGCCGCAGCCTCACCCACGCAGCAAACAAGCCTCTGTACGTGGTCGCCAAAAAGGTTGGCGCGACATCGTCCGGCAGCAGCGGCGTGCTCGGACTGCGGTGTCCCACCCACATTGCCGCGGCCGTGCGGCACGACGAGCAGGCCAGCCGCCGCACGCGTCTCGCGGCCACGGCCAAGCGCGACGACGCGCTGGCGGCGACGTTCCGGGACGCGGTGCTGGCGGCCTACCCGCTGGTCCCGCGCGACACGGTGGTGCCGCAGATTGTGCAGCACGCCATGGTCAAGAAGCAGGGCCGCGTGGCGCGGACGTCGACGCTGGACCTGGGCCAGCGCGTGCGGCTGGCCGTGCGGGCGCACATCCGACACCGGCACACCAACTACGATGCTCTACTACGGGGCGGCGGCAGCAGTGGCCAGAATGAGGAGGGGGGTCAGAAACGCGGCAAGCGGAAACGAGGAGGACGGCGGCCGCAGCGTGGCACGGAGCGAGAAAAAGCGCGGGCGCTGACGTTGGGGCAAGTGGACGCGATCGAGCGACAATGGGCCGGCAAGGCGGGCAACAAAAAAGCACGCCAGCAAACGACATTGAGCAAGAATGACGAGAACGAGGAGGTCGCGGTAGAAACGGATAGCGACACGGCAGCCTCGAGGAAGAGCCGCGAGGGCAGCGAGAGGAGCGGCGGCGACAGCCTCCCAATACGAACGGCATCAACAAGACCGACACGGCAGTGCAAGAGCCAAGCAGCGAGCCGCATAGCGCAATGCCTACAAGCACAGAGTGCGTCAGGACGAGCGTCTAATGACGCCATTGTCATTGACAGCAGCGACGAGGACGACGACATCATTATGATTGATAGCGACGATGACGACTATACATAGATATAGTGCACTGATACCCTCTAATAGAATATGTATTCCACTGTAAACCTCAGGCAAGCCATTTCATCTACTACATTTTCTTCCTCATGGCGCTGCATAAAGCAACGGACATAATGAAAAAAAAAAGGAAAAAGGTAGACAGCAAAAATTGCGCCCGGGTCGGCCCCGAAGGACAAACCAAGACGGGTAGCGCCACGGTGTGCAATGCAGGCTTCCCATCCTATGGTCAGGTCTTCTTGATCACCCGACTCATCGAACAAGGTAAGTATGAAGAAAAAAAAGAGAAGAAGAAATCCTAGAAAGGGACGGTCCATGCCCGAGTATATATAGGTAGTGGGATGTGGGGCCAATCGACTGGGAGTGGAGGGCAGGAGGGCAGGAGGGGACAAAAAAAAGGCCCGTGCGAGGTTGCAAACGGTGCTAGTACTGCCAGAGCTGACCGCCATACGCGTACTCAGCAGTTACGTCACGTGTATCTATTCCAAGCTCGAGGAAGTTGGCATTCACATTCACAACTACTAAGTCTCGTGCATCTTTCGCGACCGCCGGTTCACCCACTCGCGGCAGCTGACCTCGTCGTACTTTTTGCGCTCGCCGGCGCGCACGCACGTGTCGATGACGGCGCAGCTCTCCGACAGATTAAACCCCAGGAAGACGGGCATGCTGATGCGCTCCTGGCCGCTCCAGTTCTGGGCGCGGTGGACGGTGCTGACGTACAGGTCGTTTGTGATGCGCTGCAGGTAGTCGGCAATGTTGACGACAAAGGTGTCCTGGACGGGCGGGGCATTGAGCCACTGGCCCTGCTTGTTGAGCACCTGCAGGCCGCCGCACTGGTCCTGCCACAGGATGGTGAAGAGCTGGAAGTCGGTGTGCGAGCCGATGGATACTTTTGGTGCGGAGGATGGTGCCGGCTTCTCCATTGGCGGGTAGTAGTTAACGCTGGTCAGCTGTTAGTCCGTGTCGTTTTGTTGCAGGCAAACGAACTCACTTAAAGGTGGCATCGGGATAGGTAAACTTGGCGTCGAAAAAGTCCTCGTCCAGACCGAGCGACAGCGCAAAGCACCGCACCAGCGCCCGCGCCAGCCGCAGACACGCCTGCCAGTAGCCCACGACGGCCGGCTTGAATTCGGGCAGGTTCTGCGTCGCGTCCCAGATGAACTCGTCGCTCACAATGCCCGCGGCGGCCGCTGCATCGGCCAGGATGGCGTCAGCGTCAACCACAGACGGGTCGTACACGGGGTCGTACTTCCACGAAAAGCTCTCGCGCACGTCGACCGACTCGAACGGGTTGATGCGCTGCGTCTGCGCCGGGTGGTAGCCGTTGAACACGTCGGGCTGCGGCGAGATGGCGCGCGTCTTGACGTCGGTGGGCTGGCGGAAGAAGCGCAGGCACGCGGCGTAGGCGTCGTCGATGGTGCGGGCGGGCACGCCGTGGTTCTTGATGTAGAAGAAGCCCATGTTGGTGCAGGCGTCGTGGACCTGCCGGGCGACGGCGGCGCGGTCGGCCAAGCGGTCGCTGTAGATGCCCGCCACGTCGATGATGGGCATCTCGGAGCTCAGGGCATCGCGGGGCTCGATGCCGAGGACGGTGCGCGTGATGGGGCCGTCGCCGGACCACAGGTGCAGCAGCGTCGACGGAGCCGTTGTTGCGGACATGTCGTTTACAGTGGGCTGGATATGTTGGTATCCTGTGCTATTTTTTCTGTAATTTGAGATCGCCATCTATTGTTCATAACGTCGATAATGCTATGCGTCTACGGCTGCAGACGCCTGTTATCACTCCAGCGCCTAAGCTATCGCGGGGGTTAGGGCGGGCTAGTGAAAGTGGAAAGTGATCTATGCCGCCTGATCTGCATCCAGTATCAACCGTGCACGTTTCCTATCTCTCAGCTCGACTCTAGACGACACTGCCTGCATGAGCTCCCGATACACTATCAAACGGCTGATCTATTTGATTCTTATCTACAGCGTCGCAAACATCACCGACGCCGGGGTAGTATTCTACTTTTCTTGGCGAGCCCATGCCGAAACTAGCAATCAGACCCGGTCCTCTATTCGCCCCAATCTACCTCAACAACATGCTGTACGTCCACTGGTCCTCGGGCACGTCGCGGTACGCAATGCTCGTCGGGTGCTTGCTCCGCGCCGGCAGCACGCGCCGCACATACAGGTCGCCGACATTGACGGCGTCGTACTTGGCGGGCGCGCCCGATTTCTCGCGGCACGCGTCGAGCACGGCGACGGTGGCGTCCGGGTCCATGGTGAGGAAAAAGGGCAGCGAGTAGCGCGCCTGGCCCGTGCGGTTGCGCACGCGGTGCACGGTGGCCGGGAACAGGCCGTTGGTCTGGCGCTCCAGGTACTGGCCGACGTTGCAGACGAGCGTGCCGGGCACGGGCGGCGCGTCGACCCAGCGGCCGTCGGGGTTGATGACCTCGAGCGCGGGCACGTCGTCCTGCTGCAGGACGAGGGTGAGCCAGCTAAAGTCGGCGTGGGCACCGAGGCCGACGCTTGCCGCATCGTCAGTGACAGGCGTCGGGGGATAAAAAAGCGCGCGCATGCCGGTGATGGGAAACGTAAACATGCTGTCGAGGGCGTGCTCGCTGCCGTCGAGCTCCAGCGCGAGCGCAAAGATCTTGACGAGCTTCATGGACAGGGCAAAGACGTGGCTGTGGGTTAGTGGTGGTTTTGTATACAAAAAAAAAGAGAAAGCCCTGACCCACTGATAATAGGTGTAGAGACCGTCGCGCCACCACGGGGCGTCCCGGGGCCAGATGTTCTGGGGCTGGGTGATGTGCGGCGGCGGCGGCCGGCCCGTGCGGCCGGCGTAGTCCTGCTCGGGCTCGAGCACGCAGTCGCCCATGGTAAAGGCCTCCTTGATGTCGCCCTTGGTGCGCGGGTCGAGGCGCGTCTCCAGCATGGGCTCGTAGCCGCGGATGGACGGGTTCTTTTGCACGTGCGCGGTCATCTTGGCGTCGTGGCCGAGCGCAAAGAAGCGCCGCAGCACGGCAAACGTCGCGTCCACGACTTCTTGGGGGATGCCGTGGTTCTTGACGTAGAAGAAGCCGCACTCGCGGCACGCCCGGTACACGTCGGCGGCAATGGCCTGGCGGTCCGCGAGCGAGCCGTCGTCCAGGCGGGCCAGGTCGATGGTCGGGATGGCCACGAAGCTGCCGCCCGTCGTCGGCGTGTCGGCGATTTTGCGGTACGACGCCTCGGAGCCGGCGTGGAAGTAGACGTACTGGTCTTCCTGGGGGGGTCAGCATGTCTTTTGCTATTTTAGAGCAGAGTCGAAAGACATACAGGCTTCAAGGCGAGGCCGTCATGCGACGGCAGAGTCTCGGCCATGATGTGCGATGCGTTGTATTGGTCTCACTGGCAAGGTGCTCTGCATGAACTCGTTGAGATGGGCCTGGATGATGCCAATCGATATCAACCAGGCCGGCGTCGAGGAGGGGTCGATATACGAGTACTCCATGACGCACGACTTCCCCGCCCGGGATGACACTACGACCACCGGACGCACTCCAGCCCTGCAGAGTCTCCTAGTCCTACTCCTCCTCCTAGATGCTTGGCTTGGTCTCTCTTCCTATCTCGCCCTCCCTGCCCCTTTGCCTTGGCTATCGCATGTGGGGAAATGCGTGTTGGTGTGTTGGCTGCCGATGGCATCCCATGTCACATCGCGGGCACTTGCCAGAGATAACGTCGGACTGATGCCCGACATGTCCAATACGGCGTAGATTTCAGTAATACCAGAAGAACCGGCCCTTGGACGGCAGACAGCGATGATAAGCGCTGTGGGCTTGACCGGCCCGGGGCAGATCTTTCCCAATACGGCAACCCACCTATTCTCGGCAGATTGTGTGCAGACTTGCAGACATCCAGACATCCAGACAGCAAGGTGGGTTGATAGAGGATAACGATGCTATTCTCATACGTAGTAGATAGGCGTAGATCTAGGTATCTCAACGGAGGATAATACAATACTACGTGCTGCTCGCGAATATAAGATCGGCGTGCCCTGCGAGCTGCGACGAAGCATCGGGATTGGCCGTCTACCGGCCTCTGGCGACTTCATTTATCTCTGATCTCATATTGCCTTGTCTCTCACCAAGAGGCAATATGACACGCCCCATCTCCTACTATGCCAAGCGCATCTTTGCCTCGTCGTACGGCAAAGACAAGCCCGACTTCTTCTTCTGGTATCCCAAGGGCACGTCCACGGCCGAGAAGAAGCTGCTCTTCAAGATTGATTTTTTCATCCTGTCCTATGGGTGCCTGGCCTATTTCGCCAAGTGGCTCGACCAGGCCAACCTCAGCAATGCTTTCGTCTCGGGCATGCGCGAGGACCTCGCCATGTACGGCACGCAGCTCAACCTCGCCAGCACGTGCTTCTCCATCGGCCAGATGGTCGGCGCCATCCCGGCCAACCTGGTCCTGACCTGGGTCCCGCCGCGCCTGCTGCTGCCCGCCCTCGAGCTGCTCTGGGCCGGCCTGACCATTGGCACCTATGCCGTGACGAGCTACCGGCAGCTGTACCCGCTGCGCTTCTTCATTGGGCTTCTCGAGGGCTCCTGCTTCGTCGGCGTCCAGTATGTGCTGGGCAGCTGGTACAAGAAGACGGAGATTGGCAAGCGCACGGCGATTTTCGCGTGCGCGGCCTACGTCGGCACCATGATCTCGGGCTACCTGCAGTCGGCGGCCATTGCCACGCTGGACGGCAAGCAAGGGCTGGCGGGCTGGCGGTGGATCTTTATCATTGACGGCTGCATCACCCTTGTCGTGGCGCTCTACGGCTTTGTCGTCTTTCCCGACACGCCCTACGACACGCGGGCGTTTTATCTGTCGGCCGAGGAGAAGACGCGGTGCGTCGCGCGCCTGGTCGAGGACGGCCGCGAGGAGCTGGTCAACCATTTCTCGCTCGACATGTTTCGGCGGGCCGCTGGCGGATGGAAGACCTATGTCTTGACCATTCTTTTTATGTATGTCTCCCTCTCTGCCTAAGAACTATGAACAGCACTGACAGACAGGTTCTGGAATACAACGGTCGGCAAGGTGGCCAACACGGTCATGCAGCTCTACCTCAAAAACGACCCCGACCGCTCGTGGTCCAAGTACGACATCAACAACGTGCCCACCTGCATCAACGGCTGGAACATTGTCATGGTGCTCGCCATCAACTGCTTTGTCGACGCCACCGGCTACCGCATGTGGGCCATTGCCTTTAACTTGTTTTTGCTCATCTTTGGCACCATCTGCCTCGTCGTCTGGGACATCCCCCTCGGCCTCCACATTGTCGCCTACATGTTTGCCGGCACCGACGGGCCCCTGAGCCCCATGTACTACAGCTGGGCCAACATCTTGCTGTCGGGCGACCGCCAGGTGCGCAGCTTCACCCTGGCCACCATGAACGCTTTCGGTACCGCCGTCAGCACCGTCATCGGCCAGTTCCTGTACCCCACCACCGCCGCGCCCCAGTTTAGCCGGGGCTTCAAGGCCAGCCTGGGCCTCGTCCTGGGCATGTGCGTCTGGGTCGTGGTCGTGCGCGTCTGCGAGCTCGTCGACCAGGCGCGGCAGGAGGATGCTGCTGCTTATGCGGAGGCGATGGAGATTGAGGGCGAGCCAGCGGACCCGGTTGCCATTGAGGTGAAGGAGAAGAGTCTGGTCTAGGTGGGCGTATTTATTAGTATTTATATGACATTGACACCTTATTATGTGATTGGTGGAAACAGCCCCACTGACGACGTCGCTCAACGTCCCGAGTGCCGGTATCTGTATTTGAAAATGGCGTAAAGGTCCTGTGAAATGACTGAATTGATTACGGCTGATTAAGAATGTAGCATGGATACTCACAAAATCCCATACTGATACTAGAATATCAACGTGGCTGCGTTGTAGGCCGCACATCCCCACATCGCAGTCCGGACTCCGGTGGAGAGGCGGCCGTCTTTGATGATTCGTTATTGGAACTGTCTGCAGTCGCTGATTCGTTGTTGGAACTGTCTGCAGTCTTTGATTCGTTGTTGGAACTGTCTGACAGTCTAAGAATAGCACGGCAGACCACAACGTTCTCGTGCCCGTCCGAGTCCACGCACACTCCGGACCGAGCCCGGCATGCTTCGAAGCCCGTCGTACAGTTTTGGAGGAGAAGCACCATTTTTACAGTCAATCTTGTTTCTGTACAGCCAATCTAGGGTCTATTAGCTGCTGGTCTATTATACCACAGCTACATGAAAAGGCCGATGGCGTCCGCCTCGTCCAGGCCAACTTCAGTGTGTCTGACGAGGTGTGGCGGATCCGGGGTCCTCCATAGGAAGGCCGGTATATGAACAAGACTGCGTTTTCAGTTGCTGTTTTTCTTTTCTCTTTTTTTTTTCTTTCTCCTTCCAACCTCTCCTTCACCAAAGCAGTTTACAATAACCCCCTCCACCATGGGCATCAGCATCAGCAGCTTCTCTTCACCCGCGGCGAGCGCGCCCAAGACAGCCGGCGACATTTCTTTTGAGGGTATGTTTGATTTTTCCTTTCAGAAAAAAAAAATACTAATAAAAGACTACATGGGCCTCTGCACTGCCGCCTACGAGTGGGCCGACAGCTACGACAGCAAGGACTGGGACCGCCTGCGGAAGTGCATCGCGCCCACGCTGCGCATCGACTACCGCTCCTTTCTCGGCAAGCTCTGGGAGGCCATGCCGGCCGACGAGTATATCGGCATGATCTCTGACACCACCGTCCTCGGCAACCCGCTGCTGCGCACGCAGCATTTCTTTGGCGCCTCGCGCTGGGAGCGCGTCTCCGCCACCGAGGTCATCGGCCACCACCAGCTGCGCGTGCCGCACCAGGTCTACACCGACGCCACGCTGACCACCGTCGCCGTCAAGGGCCACGCCCACTCGGCCAACACGCACTGGTACCGCAAGGTTGACGGCGTGTGGAAGTTTGCCGGGCTCGACCCGCAGATCCGCTGGTTCGAGTACGACTTTGACAAGGTCTTTGCCAGCGGCCGCGACCAGTACGCGGAGGGGGAGGACAAGAACAAGGTGTAGGGTATTTCTATCTATTTAAGCTTGCGTCATGAAATGCTATCAAAATCAAACACCGTATCTAGACAGTCGTTGGGTAATCCGGATGCAAAACAAAGCAGACAGAAATGGTAACAAAACAATCATCAAACCAGCAGAGTAGACAGAAAACAAAACAAAAGTGACCGCAAAGAAAATGAAAAACGTGCCCGTCCCGTTGCCCATGATCCCATTGTCCCATTGTCCTTTTGTTCCTTTTTGTCTATGCGTGTTCGCTGCCCATCTATCAAAAACCATGCGTCAGTCATGAGAGTGAAAATACAGAAAAATAAAAGAAAGAACACAAGACATATCAACTTGGGAAGCACTGCTGCTTAGTTTCTTCCGCCGCCACCCCGGCCGCGACCGCCACGCCCGCGGCCACCACCACCACCACCACCACCACGGCCACCACCGCCGCCGCCTCCAGTACGACCACCGCCCTCATTGTCGGCGCCGCCACGGTTACCACCACCACCACCACCACCGCCGCCGCCACCGCCGCCGCCGCGACCACCACCGCCACCCCGGCCAACACGCGGCGCATCGGCCACAACAACCAGGCCGGGCGTGCCCCGCAGACCCATCTTGCCCACCGTCGTCTTCTGCAGCGACGGCGTACTGGGCGACAGCAGACCCGCCCGCGCAAACTCGTTGGCCGTCGCCACCAGCTGCGTCTTGTCCCAGCGCATGCTCTTCATGTGGCTGTTGTAGTAGCCGAGCCACGCCTGGTACGTCTTGCCCACCATGGCCTCGTCCATGCGCTCCAGCGCCGGCCGCACCTCGCTCGCCCACGACGACAGGTCCGCGTCCTGCTGCACAAAGTTGATCTCGCGCAGCACGCGCGTCGGGAAAAAGGACTCCTCGTTCGTCACGATGATGATGCCGCGGCCCGCCAGCACCGTGCCGGCCGACGTGCTGCCGGGCGCGTCGGCGTTGGCCGCACCACGGGCTGTGCGGCCCAGACGGTGGATGTACGTCTCCTTGTCCATGGGCAGCCCGACCTGGATCACCGTCGTCACCGCGGGGAAGTCCATGCCGCGCGCCACGACGTCCGTGGCAATCAGCATGCCCGTCGGCGCGCTGCGGAAGGCGTTGGTGACGTTGGTGCGCTTCGACTGCGCGTGGCGCGCGTGCAGCGTCCACGAGGGAGGCATGTCGGGCAGGCTGGCAATCACGTAGCCGTAGAACTCGGCCTGCGCCGCCGTCTGCGCAAACACAATCGCCTTGAAGGCGCCCGCCGCGTTGTACTTGTCCCGCAGGTAGGCAATGTCCTGCCGGATCGCCCCCACCAGGGCCGGCACGAGGTCGGCAAACGCCGGCACCTGCACCAGCAGCTGCGGCACCTTGGCGTGTGTGTTGGACTCGCCCTTGGGGATCGTCGAGATGGATGTGTAGCCGGGCGACAGCACCAGGCTGGCCACCTGGGCCACGTGCGACGGCACCGTGGCCGAGAACAGCATGCCCTGCCGGTTCGTGCTCTTCTTGTCCGGCAGGCAGGCCAGGATGCTCTTGAGCGCCGGCAGGAACCCCATGTCCAGCAGCCGGTCCGCCTCGTCCAGCACCAGCGTGTCCAGGCTCCGCAGCGTGTCCTTGATGGCCGGCGTGCCCGACACGTGGTCCAGCATGCGCCCGGGCGTCGACACGAGAATGTCGCAGCCCGCCAGGATCTGCCGCTCCTCGCGGTCCTTGTTGGTGCCGCCCACGGCAATGCACACGCGGAACTCGGGCAGCCGCTTGAGCAGGTTGTTGGCCTCCTTGGCAATCTGCATGGCCAGCTCGCGCGTCGGCGCCATGACCAGCAGAGACACCAGGTTGCCCTGCCGGCCGCCGCCGGACTTCTTCTTGTTGAGCATGGTCTGGATGGCCGGCAGCAAAAAGGCAATGGTCTTGCCCGTGCCCGTCTTGGCCTGCACCAGCGCGTCCAGGCGCTTGGGGGGGAGGAGCTCGTGGATGGTGGCGGCCTGCACCGGCATCATGTGCTCAAACTTGAGATCGTCGGTGATGGTCTGGATGATGACTGAGTCGACAATCTGGCCGTTGGCATTGAGGTCCGCGAAGCGCGGGGTGTCCGAGGGGACGGCCTCCGACAGCATGGGAGTGGCGATGCCCGACGGCACGGCAGAGGACGCGCCCGAGTTGGTGACCGCCGTCTTGAAGGGGGCCTGGGCCTGGGCCTGGGCCTGGGCCGCCGGCGCCGCTTGGTTGCCCGACGGCTTGTTTTCGTTTCTGTTGCCGTTGCGACGGGGCCCGCGGAAGGGGCGTCTGCCTTGCTGCTTGTTTGCATCCATTTTGTCGGATTGGTGATGGTGATGGGGGGAGAGGGGGGAGTGGAGGGAGGGGGGTGGTGGAAGGGAAAGGAGAGAGAGTGAGATGAGGGAGGTGTAGGGGTAGGGTTTTCAGGCTGGCGCCTAGGTGGTGTACTTTCCCTTTCCGTCATTTTCAAACGGATAGGCGATAAGATAACGATAAACATTATTTTTGACCAGATGATAAGATACGGATAAGCTTAAGTTGACGGATAAGAGATAAGACCGACAGCTGGGAGTTGATAAGATAACGATGATCATTCTGGCAGAATAAGGCGGTGTAGGTGAAACACTGTGCAGACCCCGCAATTGTACTCCATAGGCATTAGCTGGGCATTAGCCTATTTGGGACAATCACTAGCACCGACTACGTCGTACTCATGTCTGCGACGTACAGCTTATCAACGGCGTCACCAAGTTGCTGTCGCCCTGTCGGAGTAAGTAGGAGTCATGATCGGCCCATGATTCCATCGAGTCAGGGTCCTTTATCTAATCGTAGATCTATCTATCAGTTTTCCTACCTAGAATCGGCTGCAACTACCCAGAGCTGTTTAGAGCCAGTGGCCGGTATTTACACATTGTACTCGTCCGTCGGACACTCATCCGGATAGCAGTCGGTGCCACATAGCAATACGGAGTACGAGTACTCTCGTAGGCGGCCAATCCTCTGACTCAGCCTTGGCTTCTTGGCCCATACCTGGCTTCCTGGACATCTCCGGACACCGTGATGCCGCAAATACGGTACGTGACACCAGACGGGGCGCGGGCACTTTTCTGCCTCTTTTCTGCCTCTTTTCTGCCTCTATTCGCAAAGTACTGATCGTCGACTCTGCGCCCCGCGCCGCTGCAGCCGCTGTAGAGCACATGCTTGGCCGCGCCGTGTACGCCGGACTACTCAGACATGCAAGATAAGGCCACGGGACCGCATTGGGCAGGCTTGGAAGAGGTGGAGGGCAACCCGTGATTACATGCCAAATCGGGACAAATAGTACCTGCCGGCGTATGTAAGCAAGCGCTTTCTTACCTGCCATCTTTCCTGCCCTCTTTCCCACCCTCTATTATTATATGTACGCCCGTCTTCCTGTTTGAGCTGTAGAACGGGCCAAGGTGCGGGGAGAACCAATATTCTTAGTATTATCCGCAGTTACGAGAGCCCCAACATGCACAACGAACAACTACTACCAAAACACGCTGGCGATGCCGAGCCTTGTGTGCCGCGTGCCCCCAGCCGGGCACGACAGCTTGCACGCTCGGCCCTGAAGAACACCGCAGGTCTTGTGCTGCTCGTGGCCGTGTGGAAGCTGCTGCTGTACTCGTCGGGCTACCAAGTCAGCATCTCTATTGGCCGCCATGACGCTGCCGCCGCCACCGCCGCCGCCGCCAACGCCGCCTCCCTGCCGCACCAGGCGGCCGCCGCCTTGTTGAAAGAACTGGACGCCGTCCCGGCCCTGACTACGAAAGCCCCCAAGCGTAATATCTGGAAACCCATCTCGGCCGAGGACAGTGTCGCCGTCTGGAACTGGCTGCACGACCCGGCACAGGGCCTCAACTTGACGGCACCCGAGGTCGGCGGCATCAATGACAACGTTGTGCGCTGGGTCGACAGCGTGCCGCTCAACAAGTCGCAGGTGCTCCCGTACATTGACAGTGACGCGCCGCCGCCGCCCGCCTACGCCCGCGTCATCATCCACGAGGGCGGCAAGGCCGAGCCCGTCGTGCAGGAGTACATGGTCGGCCCGCTGCCCGTGGGACCGGCGACGACCATTTCCAAGCTCGACTACCTCTTCAATGGTGGCACGGGCGGCACGGTGCCGTACAATGCGCGCGGCGCCGACCCGGCCCTGATGGTGGCCGTCGACGCCATGCTGACGCCCATCCTGTCAGGCATGGCCGACATCACGACGGCGGCCTTCGCGGGGGCGCAGTACTGGGGCGCGGCGGACAACCGCACCAACATGGTGATGAACAGCGGAACGCCGCTGTCGTGGGACGGGTCCGAGGCGCACATGCACATCAACTTCCAGTTCCACGGCCCCGCGCGGTACCTGCTGCCCATTGACTTTTACGTGCTCGTCGACATCTCGGGCACGGACACGACGCTGTGGTCCGTCCGCGGCTTTGTGACGCGCGGCCGCCTGTTTGCGACGGAGGCGGACCTGCGCGCCGCGTTTGCGGCGGGCGAGCTCTGGAGCGACGTGCAGCAGCGCCAGGACTACGACTGGGCGCTGGTCAAGCAGCAGACGAGCATGGGCGAGCGGCCGCTGGAGCGCCGGGCGGCGCCGCAGAGCTGCGAGGTGGGCGGCAAGCGCTACAAGGTGGACACGGAGGCGCAGTACGTCGAGTACATGGGCTGGGCGTTTTACGTCGGCGGGCTGCGGCCGCTGGGCCCCATGTTCTACGACATCAAGTTCAAGGGCGAGCGCATCCTGTACGAGCTGTCGCTGCAGGAGGCGGCGTCGCAGTACGGCGGGTTCCAGCCCAAGGCGGCGTCGACGGTGTACCACGACACGTCGTACAGCCTGATGGCGAACCTGTTCCCCCTGGTGGCGGGCTTTGACTGTCCGTCCGGCAGCACGTTTTGGAACGTCAGCGTGCCGACGGGCAATGCGACGGTGGTGCGCACCAACGCCATCTGCATCTTTGAGCAGGACCCGGGCCACCCGCTGTCGCGGCACCGGGCGACGGAGCGCGACTCGGGCCGCGCGAGCAAGGCGTCCAAGCACGTGGGCGTGGTCAAGGACGCGGCGCTGCACGTGCGGTTCATTGCGACGGTGGGCAACTACGACTACATCTTTGACTATGCCTTTGGGCTGGACGGGTCGATCGAGGTGACGGTGCGCGCGTCGGGCTACCTCATGTCGTCGGCGTACTACGCGGCAGACCAGGGCCAGTTTGGCCCGCGCATCCAGCAGGCGACGCAAGGGTCGATCCACGACCACATCCTGACGTTCAAGGCGGACTTTGACATTGCGGGCGAGACGGCCAACAGCCTGCAGCGCACGACGCTGGTGGCGGTGGAGCAGGAGCAGCCGTGGTTCGGCGACATGGGCACGTTTGAGCAGCTGCACCTGGAGACGGCGGTGCTGGACGTCGAGCAGCCGCTCAGCTGGGCGGCCAACGGCGAGGCCATGTACACGGTGGTGGGTCAGACGAGAAACGCATGGGGCGCGCGGCGCGGCTACCGGATTGTTCCCGGGCGGTCCAACATGCACCTGACGACGCTCAAGTCGCCGTGGTCGCGGCGCAACATGGCGTTTGCCAAGTCGCACCTGGCGGTGACGCGGCAGCACGACAGCGAGCCGCTGGCCAACAGCGTGCACAACGCGCAGCTGCCGGCGGCGCCGCACGTGGACTTTGCGCGGTTCCTGGACGGCGAGAGCGTGCGCGACGCGGACCTGGTGGTGTGGTTCAACCTGGGCATGCACCACTTTACGCGGGCCGAGGACGTGCCCGTGACGCTGTTTGCCGAGGCCGTCAGCAGCATCTCGCTGGCGCCGCAGAACTTTTTCGACCGCGCCCAGGACGGCGACCTGACGAACCGCATGTGGGATGACAGCACGGGGGACGAGGAGGCGTCGCTGTAGTGGTGTAGGTAGTGACAGCAATCTAAAGGGTTTTTACTTTATTGAGATGAATGCATGATGGTGGTGGTAGTGAGTGCACCTTGCTTCGAGACTGTGAATGCTTGATTATGGTGGTAGCGAGTCCAGCCTGCCTCGAAACTGTTGACGTCAACCTCACGTCGATGCTCATATCAAGGTGATACAGCTGTGATGCAGAAGTCTTCCGACTCGAGACTGTTGATGTTAACCTCACGTCGATGCTCACATCGAGGTAATACAGCTGCGATGCATAGTTACTATGCTGCCCTCTTCCTTCCGTCTCACAACCAGAGCACCTCGCCATTGAGCTTGCCATTGAGCTTGCTCTCACCTCGCACCCAATGCAGTGAATGCAGTGAATGCACTCGCTTCGTGATGCCAGTTGCCCTCTTCTCCCCCGAATATAAATACTCGATGTCTCCCTCCCGATCCTCTCCTCTTCCCTCCTCTTTCTCCAATCTCATCATCCATCAACTCAAACATCCCAAACCACCACCAACCTTTCTCTCTAGTCTACTACACTTCTCACAACACATCGTCACAATGTTCACTTCCATCAAGACGGCCATCACCGCCGCCGCGGCTCTCGCCATGGTGATCGTCCCTGCCACGGCCGAGTTCACGTCGGCCTGCAGCGAGATCTGCTTCAAGGAGCCCAACCTCTTGGTGACCAAGTGCACCGTGGACGGCACCTCCCAGGGCGTCACCTCCATGTGGTCGCAGTTCAACCTCGACCAGATCCTGTACTACAACTCGGGCCTCCCCGGCCTGCAGTACCAGCAGTAGTAGGTTTCTCTCTCTCGCTCTCTCTCTTGTTTGCCTGACTAACACCTCTAGTGGCGATGCCATTGAAGACGGCTGCAACCAGTGCTCGATGTCGGGCAGCGTCATCACCTGCCGCTGCGGCAGCCTTGACCTGAGTATGTTTCCCCGTCCTCCCCCTCTCCATATACCACCCCCGAAGCTTGCTAACCATCAGACACCTACATGACCGATGTCACGGGCCGGCTGTGCTTTGCCAACAACGAATTCGGGCCCATCTGCAGCGCGGACACGAGCCTGACGTGCTAGATCCGGGCTGTCTGAATGCCTTGATGAGAAACGAGAAATGAAAATGAGAAACGAGGTGGAAGCCAGGACATGGTTATGACGAGGAAGAGCAATGCTCGGCGTGCAACGGCTGGTTCTTTGAACCTCCCTTGCAAAAAACGAAAAGCATAGAGCAAAAATGTGACTGCCTCACGGCAAGACGAAAGACAATAAAAGGTCGTTGAAAAAACCTGACAAGATGAGTAAGCCGTGAAATAGATGTTCAAACCTGCGTATGAGTCGGGTCTCGAGTATCACCGACGCGCCGATCGCTTTACGTCGTACTATCCTTGCATTTTGACTTCGTATGTTACGGCCCAACAAGTACTCGTGCCCGAATTCCGTCAGTGCTCAGCAATCTCGGCATGGCCGTACGGATGTCGGGCATTGCAATACGGAAACGAAAACGAAGCATGTTTTCACTGGTAAGAATAAAAAAGAGTAAAAACAAAACTCACGCGTTCATTGACACAAATTGAAATCAGGCACCAAATACAGCGTCTTGTTTTCGGTGAGCATTATTAGCTCCAGTTCTCCTGCGTAGCTCTAGCCTCTTCCGCTGTAATTTATCACATTTACTCCTGGCGGATCGAGAGACAGTGTCTCTGCCAGTGCGGAGAGCAAAATAATTACACATTCCACAAGGGTACAGATCCTAGTCGGGCTTTAGCGGGTTTTAGTGGGATCGGGCTGGGCAATTACGACTACGGAGTACAAAGGAAAGCCGCGTGGAACTCTTCTGAAAAAGCGGTGTTGCTGGAAGGTGGTGGTAGCGAGAAATTGCATCGATTGTTCCTGCCTTTTCACGATCCCCATCTCTGCGAAACGGGAAGGCATGCCCGACAGCAGACCGAAGGAGCAAGCGCTGCCAAAAGCCAAGAAGAAAAGTAAATAACGAAAAAAAAAGTAAGAAAAAAGAGACGCCAATTCTGCCAAGTCCGTCCCCACAGCCCGCTAGCGCTATTTTAAGCTGTCTGTGTCAATGGGATTCATCTCCTCCCCCCTCCTTGGCGATCGATTATGCCTTGGTTCTCGTGTCGGTGTCTTTTTTTTTTTGTACGGCGTACAGGGTAGTTAATGCTGCTCCGTCCCTCCTCCTTCTTCTCTTTCTTCTCCGAGAGAAAAAGTAACCAACCCGTGTGCTGATCTGCGTCGTCGCACCTTCCATTCTTTTGTAATTTCTCTTCTTCTTTTCTCTTCTTCTTTTCTCTTCTTCTTCTTCTTTCGTTCTTCTCTTTCCTCTTTAGTTAACTTCCCGCGTCTCGTACACCGCACAACCAGCAGGCGCGACGCGCTCACCCCACAACCTCCTGCCGCACCCGGCACCCGCAACAACAGCATGGCCGATCGACCGCCAACCGCGGCCGACGACAAGGCCGACGCGACGTCCATCCCCGTTGACGCCATCCGGGAGGAAGACGAAGACGAGGAGCAGCGCGATGTCGTCTACGAGCCTCTCGCCATTGGCGGCGATGCCGACCTGTCGGCGAACAAGATGCGCCGCATGCCCACCCACGCCACGGCAAACACGGCGACAACGGCCCCCGACGACATGGGCCCGACCGGTGGCGGCGGCGGCGGCGGCGGCGACGAGACCGACGATGCCGACGACGACATCCTCAACCCGCCCAAGCAGACCTTCTTCAAGCGCATCGGCCTCGACGTGCCGCTCATGATGATCATGTTCAAGGGCTCGCTGCCGCCCATCATCTCCATCGCCATCTACCAATCCGACGCCGTGGCCAACCACTTCACGTCGCTCGGCTACCTGATCCCCGTCATCAGCGTCATCACCATCACGATCATGCCGCGCGGCAAGTTTTTGCAGACGCTGCTGCTCAACGTGGTGGCGCTCAGCGTGGGCGCCGCCCTCGGCCTCCTGATGCTCTACTCGTCCATCAAGGCGCGCAGCAACACCAGCAGCCCCCTGACGGCCGAGCAGCTCGCCACCTACCGCTCGACGGGCCACCCGCCCTACAACTCGAGCCAGTCGGCCGTGCTGGGCGTGTGGCTCTTCTTCAGCATCTGGCTCATCAACATGCTGCGCGCCAAGCTGCCCAGCTTCAACCTGCCGTCCATTACCTTCAGCATCATGATCAACGTCGCCTGCACGACCGGCCCCCTGCTGATCACCGTGGCCCAGGCCGAGAGCATCATCAAGCGCATCTACACGGCCATGCTGACGGCCATGGCCATCTCCGCGGCGGTGTCGCTGTTTGTCATCCCCATCTCGAGCCGCAAGATCCTCATGTCCCAGTTCACCGGCTCCATTGCCCTCATGCGCAAGGCCGTCAAGCTGCAGCGCGCGTACCTGCGCGGCCTCGAGCGCGACGACATGTACAAGCTGGCCACGGTCGAGACGGCCGTCGGCCACCTCGGCCCGGCCTTTGAGGAGGAGCGCCAGCAGGACAAGCTGCGCCGCAAGTGGTACAAGGACATGAAGGCCGGCAAAGTGCACGGCGAGGAGGGCGCGCCGCCGCCCCAGACCAAGGAAGAAAAGCGCGCCAAGGCCCTGCGCGAGACCATTACCGCGCTGCGCGAGCTTGCCGGCAAGATGCAGCAGGAAGTTGTCTTTGCCAAGCGCGATGCCGCCTTTGGTAAACTGACTGCGCATGACCTGGGCGAGATTGTCAAGCTGATGCGCGGTATTTATATTCCTATGTGGGTTTTTTTTTTTTATCCTTATTCTTTCTAGGTCTTATTTTCCTGAGCTAATCAACCAGCACCGGCATGAGCACCATCATGGACATCTTCCGACGGACGGCCGAGCACCGCGGCTGGAACACAAACAACGACCCCAATGACAAGGACGCAGTGGCCAAGGAAAAGGAGCGCCAGGTCTGGAACGAGATCATGCGGCAGCTGCACGAGCCGTTCACGCTGCTGTCGGAGGCTATTGACGGCGGCCTCGAGCACGGCGCCATGCAGCTCGGCCTGCTGCCCAAGTCCAAGGAGCAAAAGGCCAAGGACAAGGAGGCCCGCAAGGCGCGCCAGGCGGCCAAGGCGGCGAGAGGCTCGGCTGTGCCGCCCTCGGCCAACGGCTCCAACGACTCCAACGGCTCCAACGGGACCAGCGACGGCAAAGACGGCGTGCCGAGCGACGTCGAGGCCTCTGCCGGCGAGTGCAAGCCCGGCGACGCTGGCTACTCGCGGATTGTGCACGACAAGGTCAAGCAGTTTGCCAACACGCGCAGCGAGATTCTCAAGGTCTGGGCGCGCGACCGCGGCCTCATGGGCGACAACATGCCGTCGTCCCCGCTCAACACCGACTTCGGCATCGACCCAGTGCTGACGGCGCGCGAGCAGCGCCAGACGCAGCTCTACGTGCTACTCTACATGGAACAGCTCATGGTGGCGACGGGCGAGGCCGTGCAGGACTTTGTGCTGTATGCCGACCAAAAGGTGGCCGACGGCACCATGGACAAGACGCGGTTCCTGTTCCCGACGATCCGGCGGCTGCGCAAGTGGCTGATTGGCGTGTTCGACGACAAGTCCGAGTCCAACGAGGACGCCGACGACGTGCTGCAGCCCAACTTCAAGGTCGTCTTCACCGGCGACGGCTTCAGCACCAAGAAAGACCCCGAGCACCTGCCGCCCACCAACGCCTGGCAGCGCTTTGGCAACGTGCTGCGCGCCATTTCGCGGTTCCTGGGCTCGGCCGAGTCGGGTTTTGGCCTGCGCGCGGCCTGTGCTACGATGACGATTGGCATTGTGTGCTTCCTGGAGAGCTCGCAGGTGTTCTTCCAGTCGCAGCGGCTGGTGTGGGCCATGATCATCATTGCTATCGGCATGACGCAGACGTCGGGACAGTCCATCTTTGGCTTCTTCTGTCGTGTGTTTGGCAGCTTCATCGCCATGGTGGTGTCGTACATTGTGTGGTACATGGTGGACGAGAAGACGCCCGGCATCATTGTGATGCTGTGGCTGTTTGTCTTTGTCGAGTACTTTTTCTTCATCAAGTACCCGCGCTTTGTGGCGGCCAGCCTGATCACCATCATCACGCAGGTGCTGATCGTGGCGTACGAGCTGCAGGCGCGCAAGATTGGCATCGCGGCGGCGTCGTCGTCGGGCCAAAAGTACTATCCCACGTTTGAGCTGGCGCCGTACCGTCTGGCCACGGTGGCGGGCGGCAGCTTTGTGGCGTTTATCTGGACCATCTTCCCCAAGCCGACGACGGACCGGGCGTGGCTGCGGCGCGACCTCAGTGCGACGCTGTACCTGCTGGCCAACTACTTTAGCGTGATCAACGAGACGCTCAAGACGACGCTGCACTCGACGGGCGGCAGCCCCGACGTGCCCGGCACGCCGGCGCACAAGCTGTTCAAGGTGCGCCGCAAGCTCTTCTCCAAGCTGACGCTGCTGCTGCCGTCGCTGCAGATGCACTCGGCGTGGCAGAAGTGGGAGCCGACCATTGGCGGCCAGTTCCCGCGCGCCGCGTACGAAGACATTATCCTGCGGTCGGCGCGCATCCTCAACTACCTGACGCTCATCTCGTACACGGTGACGTGGAAGCCGCGGCACGCGGCCGAAAAGGTCGACGACGAGTGGATCAAGGCGCTGAGCGACCTGGTCCGCGGCATCGGCCCCACGCACTACACCATCCTGTCGACCCTGACCCTGCTGTCCAACTCGCTGCTGTCCGGCCAGTCGCTGCCGCCCTACATCCCCCTGCCGCGGCCCTACGAGCTGACGCGCCAGCTGCTCGCCCTCAAGAAGGACACCGCCGCCAGCGTGTCGGGGGCTTCTGCCGCCGCCGCCGCCGCCGCCGCCGCCGCCGGTGCCGGTCCTGCTCCCGGCACGTCGAGCAGCAGCGGCACAGCTGCGCCCGCCTCCTCCCTCGCGCCACCCGGTACGAAGCCACGCCGCCGCAACAGTCTGTGGGGCAAGCAGAGCTGGCGGCCGGACCCGGGCAGCCACGACGTGGCGGCGTCGGGAGGCGGCGGCATGTACATGCGGCAGGCCGAGGACGAGGTGATTGCTGCGCCGCCGCTGGCGCTGTCGCGGACGGTGTCGGTGCCGGACCACAACCGGCCGCCGACGTGGCGCGACGTGTCGGAGCACGACGTGAACACGGCGACGGGGTCGATGCTGGAGCGGGTGGGCACGAACACGGCGGCCAAGCTGGGCAGCGTGCTGGACGCGCGCAACATGGAGCAGCGCGGGTACACGGAGTTTGCGGTGCTGCAGGTGTGCAGCACGCTGGTGTGCGACGACCTGGAGGGCATGATCCAGACGATCAGCGGGCTGGTGGGCGTTGTTGATTTCAGCTTCCGGCTGGACGCGAGCCAAGAAAACTATGGCGATGAAAAGGGCAAAGGCAAGACGGACTAAGGGATACCCTCGTTTTGTTTTTTGTTTTGTTTTGTTTTTAATTTTTACTTTTTTTACTTGAATAATATTGATATCTTGAGTTTGGATTTGTGAATACTTGTTTTTTAAATGATTGATTACGAGAATTTGTGAAATTCTGACACTGAAATACGTAAAGACTTTGAATACTTGGAAACTTTTGGTAATGGAAATTGCATACTCGTATTGAATGAAAGAAAATCAAAATACTTTGATAAGAGGAACTTTTGTAAGGAGCACAAACTTGTCCTTCTGTCATCCCAAATCACAAGCTTGTGCTAGCGCCCACGTCAGCCTCGGCGATCACTACACGTGCGTCTTACGACAGCTGTCACTGGATACGGACTGGCCTTGATAACAACTTCCAAGGCAGACGGTGAGACACTTCCAGCAGACAATCTTCTTCTTTCGTCCTCTGTGATGACCAGTGAAGACGGCTGAACATATTCATACTGTGTCACAACCATAGAAAATTGTAGTACGACATACTCCGTATTGGATTACCATATAAAATCCACTGTGGCGCGTTCAACGGGCCGCGTAAAATTGGGAAGAGCCGTTTTTGACTCCGTATTTGCCTGGGCATTTTCTTCATTTTCTCCATCTCAATTTGGTGAAAATCATCCGACCCCCCTGGCTGTTGCTCGGCAGGTATTTAACCCAATGCAGTCGAATGGGAATGTCCCACTTTTGCTCTGGTGACCGCCGGGGGACCAAAGAAGGGACGTCGACGCAGCCTCCTCATCCATCTTCGTCACGAATCCTTCTTTCTCGTCTTCTGATGAGAAGTTGCATCATGTAGCGGCCAGCAGATCCTACCATTACAGATATTGACAGTACGTTCTTTCCACTAATTACTCACACCGCGTGCTGTCACCATTTCATCACATGCCCTGTTTGACTCGCTTATCTTGCTGACCAGCTTTCACAGCCTTGCATCTACACAACACGCAAACGTCCTGCGACACGGCCAATTGCGCCTTGGGATTTTAGTTTTTGAGGAGGGGGAGAGAGGAGAAGCAGAGACGCGACAAGGCTGTTTGAGTAGCCAGCTCTGAGCGGCTTCTCAACAGTTATTCAGTAGCTTGTCTGTCGCGTCGCGCCTCACTTGTCTTGCTCATCTTGCTCGAATACTCATCACCACCACCACCACCACCACACCATGAAGATCACCACTGCCATTCCTGCACTGGCAGCTGCTGCCGTCACCGTCGAGGCCGGCCATAAGCCACAAAAACCCACCACCGGCCCGACCGTCTACATGATCCGGCACGCCGAAAAGCCCCCCACCGGCAACAAGCTCAGCGCCGCCGGCCTCAAGCGCGCCCAGTGCCTGCGCAGCGTCTTTGGCGCCGCCAGCGACTACAACATTGGCCACATCATGGCCATGACGCCTAAGAAATCCACCGGCACGCGCCGCCGGCCCCTGGACACGGTCCGCCCGCTCGCCAACGACCTCGACCTGGCCGTCGACACGTCGTGCGGCCGCGACGACATGAAGTGCGTGGCCAAGGCCGTCCACGCCTACCGGGGCGACGGCAACATCCTCATCTGCTGGGAGCACACGCGGCTGGCGACGATTGCGCACGCGCTGGGCGCCGACGACCCGCCCGACTACCCGGACGACAGCTACAACCTGATCTGGACGGACCCGTACGGCTACGCGGCGGTGACCAACATCACGTCGCAGAGCTGCCGGGGCCTGGACGAATGACGGGACTACCCCCCGATGCAGCGGCTTGCACTTTTACTTTTTGCCTTTGGCGTGTTTATTCTGGTGTGCGTGGGTCTCTATCTTGTTTTTGCGAGGCTGACCCACGACCCAGAGTACACGGAACTGACCGACGAGGAGGAGGAGGAGGAGGTGTACGCGTGAGTACACCGCACCTCTTGTCGGTTTTTCTTCTTCTTTTGTTCATATTTTACCCTTTCGCTTCTTCTTGTATATATTTTTCCCATCTGCAAGCCGCTTTGTTGGGGGGTGTTCCGTTCACGGTCCGCTGCTGCCCTTAGCATACCAACCTCTATTCTAGACTATCCCTCTATCTCTAATACCTCTAATACCAATACACGCATTCTTTACTGTCAATAAGTGTACTTGGCTGCCACTACTCCTTGGGTTCGAATAATCTGCATCGTCTTATTTACTAGCTAGTGAGACTAGCATCATGCTCAAGCTACTTTAGACACGATATAAAATCACAGGTCGGAATGCAGCCATGGAACAGTGATGGATGGGAGGTAGCAAGTCCAGCGCAATGCATGGCTGGCAATTCTTTTTTGCATGGCCTGATAAGACAACGCCTGATACATAGAAGCAGAAGGGGAAAAATAAGGAACAGCAAAGAAACCACCTGCCGGAGAACTCCTCGACGGCAGGCGTGCTGACTGGTATATATATGTCTAATGGAAAACATGTCGCTGATAACGAAAAAGGCAAGGGAAATAGAGAACAAGACGTGAAAGAGAGAGAGCAATAGGATGTGCATCGACTACCGCTTCTTTGGTGTCCGGAACTCGCAAGACCCTTCCTTGTGAATGCCCCAATAGAAGATGGCGCCGCAGATGACAGCAATGCCAATGACTATTTAGGTTTTAGTATGCGATTCTGGACGTGATTAGATTATTAGGTATGGCGCCGGAATACTCACTAACACCAATGACCTCGCCAACGTGGTTGTCTGCGTTTCGCCGCATCAACAGATTGCCGGCCGTGTGCAAGGTCCGGGAGGCATAGTCGTCCACATCGCGCGCCAGGATGCTGGCCGTCTGCAGAGTGCGGGACGCATAGTCGTCCACATCCCGCGCCAGGATGCTGGCCAGGGTGAGGGTCTCGAGGGTAGACGGAATGGCAGGCATTGTGAGTGATGGGCTGAGCTGGTCGTGAGAGAGTGGACGGTGTTGATGGGAATGTTGTTGGAATGGTGAGACCAGCTCGATATTAAGAACTAAAAATAAAAAATAAAAAAAAGGTAAAAAAAAAACGAAGTGAAGCTCTAGCCAGAGAGAAAAGTAGTTGGAGGAGAAAGAAGCAGGAAAGAGACACTGACAAACCGGGACCACGTCGACTAGAAGTAGTCTGACAATTACTGGGGAACGCGGCAGCTTCATATTGTAAAAGTAGCCAAGACCCAAAAAGCCAAAAAGTGCCTCCTTTCAAAAAAAAACTCACCCCCTACTATCACTCCACCTCTTATTTTTTTGTCGCGATTTCTGGACTCGGACCTGACACGGCTACAGTTTGGATAGCACGGCGTTGCAGAAATGGTTAGATACCCTGGCCGGTTTCAAGTCCCCGATGGCAAGGAGTGGCGGCCGGGCGCGACGCACGGACAGGACGGCGGAAATACTCGAGAAGGAAGTGCAAGTACGGAGTAAACAGAGGGCATTTGACAGAGAGGCCGGCAAGGAAAAGAAAGGCGCAAGTCATGATGATAGAACGATACTACGAGTACGAGTACAAACAAAAACAACAACAACGCAAACTAATTTGCGAGTCTCTACTGCGAGTACGCCGATCCTGTATCCAGGGGACTTGTTCTCTGGTCGAGTGCAGATCAACACCAGAAAACGGGAGCATGGCCTGATTCCACGGGGATCTGTTTCCTGGCGTTTCCTCTCTGCGCCAATCTGAAGCAACTACGCGTGGCCGCCCAGATGCCCAATGATGGGAAACAGGACGATAATGTGAGTTTTCAGCATGTCAAAAGGGAAAAGTGCACAGTTTGGTCGCCGCATAATGACTAAAATTAGATGCGCAACGACGGTTCTGAAACACGATTGTCGAGGGGGGGGGGGGGCTGAAGGCCAAAACAATAGGGGTCGAGTGCACAGAGTCCCAAATCGCAAATCTCGCTGCTATGGCCGACGCAACTGCAGGCTGAACACCATTTAATCAAAAGGCTCGGTGATAGGATATTTTGTTGATTCATATATTTTCGAACTATTTGATAATTTTCCTGTCTTATTCCGTAGGTTGTACTCGTATTTAGTATGACCTTCACTATTTCTTTCGCTGTACGAGTAGTATTTCTGTTGATTACTCATACAGTGATTTCCCCTAAAAATCCATTACCACCTCGTCGCCCAGCGTCCACAGTATCACCACAAGAAACAAACTCTTGGCGTGTTTCCGCACTGTCGGCTTAAAGTTTCACATGTCCGGCTTACACCCTCTTCTTGTCCATGGGTGACACTGACAAGCCTGAGTCATACAGACTTGCTGCAACCAAGATAGACTGATCTGAAAAACTTTGTTCTCGATTATTCAGCCATTTCAATAAACGTGAGAGCAGTGCGAGAACGAGTAGAAACACGTGAACTGATCCTCCGTGATAAAGTGAGCCCACTGCTCTGCGGAGTATGGAGTACTCCGTACGATAAAATGGGCTTTGACGGCATGGTATGATGAGCTTGAAAGGTCTAGGCGTCAAAGGCCACCCCGTCTTCGTTATTGCAAACTCCGTACTCCGTACTCCGTCTTTTCTGCGTGCTCCGTACTCGTACATCGTATGCTAACGGGGTTGGAAGTAGAAAAAAATTAACGGAATAGCCAACACGTGATATCAAGGTACGAGTACTCGTAGTACTCAGTAGCTTGGCTGACGCAACCGAGGTGTACGGAGTAGGCGCATCCCATCTACCGACGAGCATTGAAACTGCATGATTCACTATCCGCAGTGCTAGCGCGTGGATTGACCTTGGCGGTGTCCTGCGGTTGCGGTTGCGGTTGCGGTTGTCAGTTGACAAAGCTTGAAGGAATAGTACAACGGAGAAGATCCAACACGATGTCAAAAGAATCAAACAGCAAAAGCAAAAACCAGAAACAAACAGAAACCAAACAACATCTACGAGTGCTACCTACTCCGTAAAAAGAAGAGCCCAGTGTTAGGCGCGCGTATTCGTACTCCGTACTCGTAGACGAAAAAGAAGAGGAACGAAAAAAAAAAAAAAAAAAAAAAAAAAAACTCCAATCTCCCCAACTTCTCCAACTTGTTAATTTCCAGACTTGCGCTATTTTCCCCAGTACACTCCGTACTCGTAGATACGAAGCTTCCATCATACTCCGTACTCTGTACTCTGTACAAACCCAACTGGTCGACTCGTACTCCGCAAGCGGGGAGGTGTGCATGGGGTGAGGCAACCACGTTTGAGACGGGCCGAAAGGAAACGATAGTACAACATCATGTCTAGGACGATCAGGATACACCGGGACGATATCTTGAGCACATCGGAGCAATTGCAGCAAGCTCCGTTCACCGTAGGTACGAGTACCCGTATCTCGCTTGGGGACGCCCAAGCTGCTTATACGACATGCTCGAACAAAAAAAAAGAGATATTCGTACAAATCGGAGAGAAACATATAATAGAGCAGTACAAGTAAGACCGACCGAAATCATGAATATTGATATTAAGATCAACGTGGCTTGGAGTCAAAGCTCGACTATCCTTACGGATATAACTAGTGTACCGTACGAGTAGAAATCCATTCCCGTGCGAACCACGTCCTCTCACGATACTGCTGCCAATGCAGATCCGCGCAAGTACGGCACGCGCCTTTCTCATTTCGCAGGTTCTGCTAGTTCTCCTATATCCGTTCTTTGTAGTGGGACATGAACAAAAAAACTATTACCGGGCCTGGATTGGTGGGAAGCTCAATGCGGACTAAATCGCCCAGAAATGCCGATTCAAGCATTCAATGTTTCGCCGGATTTCTTTTCGTCGTCTGCTCGCCACCTCTGGGTCAAGCAATTCCTACCCCCAGCCTCCCTCGATGACAACATCTCAGCGACAAGGTGTACGGTGAGCAGAGGAGGGCAGAGTCAGCAGGGGCGGTCCGTGCTATGCCTGCAGACTCGTAAAGATTCAGGGATGCCTCGATGATGTTGCAGTCACTACTCCATTGACTAATACTCGTACGGAGTACACAAGGCACACCGTTGCCACGGGTCTCGCTCTCGCGTAAAAGCAAAAGAAGAAAAAGAAAGAAAGAAAAAAAATTTGCAGTCACGCCCTCTACGAGTATCAGCAATTAAATGAATGTGATTACTGCACAGCACGAGACTGCATGATACCCCGGCCACCCCAACTCAAAAAGTGACGTCTGTCGGGTTCGCCGGGACTTGTTGCCAAGAGCCGTAGCTTTTTAGGGTCCGACTGGGCATACTTTGTACAGCGCCAAGATGGGCTTTGTCAGCATGACGTTATTTTTTTTTTACCTGTTCAACGTTCCTTGACATCCTATTGGTCAATTGCACAACAGGTCACACTGGTCATGGCTCGTGGCCAAGCGAGACAAAGGCCGTGACGACAAGCGAAGAAGTCATAGAAGGAATCAAGAGAAGAAGAAGAAGAAGAAAAAACAAAATAAAACACTAGTCGTTTCCAATAAAGATCAGCAGAGAGAACAGCTCATATTCTACGTACGAGTACTCGTACCCTCTAGGGCGGAAAAGGTACACACGGTTCGCATCAGCTGTGTCTGCTGCTGTCTGGGACGGAACAAGCCGTATTCGGAAGTCGCGTCCCGGAATGTGGAATCGGCAATACCTGCCGTACACGAGGTCACGATCCAATCTGTCATCTGCAACAAAAAAAAAGCCAGTGCACGAAAAGGCTGATAAACGAATTGTCAGGTGACCGTTTTACGCTACGAGTACGAGTATTCGCCTCCCCCGTCTTTTCCAATCTAAGCCCCGGCCATCGTCCAGCTTCCTTTCCCCCCGGGGGAGGACGAACCTCGGGTTCTGGGGTGATGAAAAAAAAACAGGAATCTGTCGTAGAGAAGGAGAAAAACAAGCAAAGAGTAAAAAAGCAAAAAAAAAAAAAAAAAAAGAGGGGAGGCCACGTCAGGAAAAGATAGGCAAAGCTGCAGACGCACACACATACAGAGTACGAGTACGAGCACTCGTAGACGACCATCACTGCAGACAAGGGGCCAGTCATCAAGCGAGAAACCACATGACCGGAGGCTCGGAGCGGCTGTTGGCGTAGCATCTGGACGGTCGATAACGCTTGACACGAAAAGGCGAACAGGTGTTGTTCAGATCAAAGGGCCAAAAAGAAAAGACATAAAGACGTAGACGTAAAACCCGAGTGCGAGCAGAGCCTGCTGACCCGTGTTGCGGCCCGATTCCCAGTACGAGTAGCAAAACGCCCCATTCTCTCCATACCCCGGAGGCCCACCAGTCCAGACCGGCGAGACTGCGCCCGCATCCGACCAAGGCCGAACTGGAGAGGACTAGGGGCCCCCATGACTAACTACCAAAAATGATGGGGCAAACTGGATTAATGGGGCATCTCGTCTATCAGCGTCCAACGGTACGAGAACAAGAGCCAAGCTCAAGCTCAAGCCATTGATTTTCTACCGAGTATATATACGTTGACGTCCGTCTCTTGTTTTTTTTTATGCTGGCCTCTGTTCCACTCATCAAGCTCATCAACGGGTTCAATCCCTTACCAACTTATCACTTCTCACACCCCCCCCTCCCCCATTAATACTATATTCCCCCCTCCCCTCCCCCACAGTTGCTGCTCACCTCACTTCCTTCATCATGGGGTTCTTCTCGCCCATGGTCCATTTTGACCAGCATAATCCTGCCTCTGAAAAATGGGACAAGACCAAGCCGCCCTCTGAGGCGCTCGACTACTCGCCGCTGCCGCGCATCAATGCCCGCGTGATTCTGGTCGCCCTGTTCGTGTCCATGGGCGGTCTGCTCTTTGGCTACGACACGGGCCAGATCTCGGGCTTCCTGGAGATGCCCGACTATCTCGAGCGCTTTGGCCAGCTCAACAGCAACGGCGAGTACCACTTTAGCAACGTCCGCTCCGGTCTCATTGTGGGCCTGCTGTCCATCGGCACCCTGATCGGCGCCCTCGTGTCGGCCCCCATTGCCGACCGCATCGGCCGCAAGTACAGCATCACGCTCGGCACCGCCATGGTCTCCATTGGCTTCATCATCCAGATCTCCGCCGACCACAAGTGGGTCCAGGTCGCCATGGGCCGCTGGGTGACGGGTCTCGGCATCGGCTCCCTGTCGCTGCTGGTGCCCATGTACCAGGCCGAGACCGCGCCGCCCTGGATCCGCGGCGCCATGGTCTGCACGTACCAGCTGTTTATTACGCTGGGCATCTTTTTGGCGGCCTGCTTCAACTACGGCACCGTCAAGCACCAGGGCGGCTCGTCGGCGTCGTGGCGCATCGTCATCGGCCTCGGCTGGCTGTTTGCGCTGATCCTGGGCATCGGCATCCTGTCGTTCCCCGAGACGCCGCGCTACGACTACGGCAAGGGCCACTACGACCGCGCGCGCGAGACGCTGTGCCAGATCTACCAGGCGCCGCCCAACCACTGGGCCATTGTGACGCAGATTGAGGAGATCGAGTCCAAGCTGCGCGCCGAGGAGAAGATCCAGGGCAGCCCCGTGACCGAGTTTGTCAACATGTGGAAGGCCCCGCGCATGACCTACCGCATCCTGCTCGGCGTCGGCCTGCAAATGTTCCAGCAGCTGACGGGTGCCAACTACTTCTTCTACTATGGTACCACCGTCTTCCAGTCGGTCAACATCGACTCGTACATTACCCAGATCATCCTCAACACCATCAACTTTGTCACCACCTTCGCCGGCCTGTGGCTCGTCGAGCACTACGGCCGCCGCAAGTCGCTCCTGGCCGGCAGCACCTGGATGTTCATCTGCTTCCTCATCTTCGCGTCCGTCGGCCACTTTGCCCTCGACCGCGACGACCCGACGTCGACGCGCCCCGCCGGCATCGCCCTCATCTGCTTCGCCTGCTTCTTCGTCACGGGCTTCGCCACCACCTGGGGCCCCATGATCTGGGCCATCATGTCCGAGCTCTACCCGTCGCGCTACCGCGCCCAGGGCATGGCGCTCGGCACCGCCAGCAACTGGCTCTGGAACTTCTTGCTCGCCTTCTTCACGCCCTTTATCACGGGCTCCATCGACTTCCGCTACGGCTACGTCTTTGCCGGCACCAACGTGCTGGCCGGCCTCATCGTCTTCTTCTTCGTCATCGAGACCCAGGGCCGCACCCTGGAGGAGATCGACACCATGTACATTGAGCGCGTCAACCCGCTCAAGAGCAGCGCCTGGATCCCGCCGCCGCCCCGCGAGATGGCCGCCATCCGCAAGGCCGCCGGCACCGACATGGAGGCCATGGCCGCGCACGTCGATGCCACCACCGAGCCTGGCGAGACCAGCCATGCAGAGCGCATCCTGTCGTGAGCGCCTGTTTATTACGACACCTTTTTAATGTTGATTAACGACTAAAAGAAGAGATGAAAGAAGAGAGAGAGAAAGAGAGAGCAGTATATATATATAGATATATACTAGAATGACCCGTACTTAATTCTATAATACCAATATAACATACATTTTTTTAATAATATCTTCCATTGTATCAAACACATGAAACACAACAAGATCAGTCTCGTTTTCGAGATTCCAAACGCGATCAAATGTCGACTTGAATGTCTCTGTGTCGGCAACGCCCGCATATTGAACAATGGTCCGTGCGTGTGCCGACAGGACGCAAGCCACTTGTAGCTCGAGTGCAAGATGGCGTAGGACCCCAGGTCGCGGGTCAGCGCTTCGGGCGTCGGCCGGCCGGGAACCATGGCGGCCGCCATGCCGCGCTGACGCCCTCCAAGACGTCTGGCCGTGCCCAGCAGTCAGGCGCGCGCCGTGTAGGCGGTCAAGATGCCCTCGAAGAACCCGTCTTCCGAGTGGACGACACTGCTGTTGTGCAGATCGTCGAGCTCAATGACGTGCGATGTGGCACCGTTGACGAGAGCCGCCAACGCCGAGCTCGTCTTGTGCGCCGGATCGTGGAGGACCTCGCATCTGCCTGCTCCGGCGGCCGGTCCCATGTCACGTGCAAACGCGTTCCATGGCGACAACGGCCCGGGTGCCGCCGTCCGCCCACGGCACAGGCATACCAGTCGAGAAAAAGAAGTCTTTTGTCTTCTCGACAACCGGTTTCGGGAGATCATGGTATCGAAGGGCCGACAGCCACGTCGCGAGCTGTCTTGTTCTCGACATAATAGCCTGCGTCTTTGTGGTGATGGTGCAGGGCGGACGAAATTGAGTGACTGACGACTGACGACTAGAAACGCCATATGGGCAGTGGCTGTTAGAAAACAAAGCCGTAGCGTCTATTATCCGACTCCTGTCGGAATAGCTTTGCCGCAGTGAATGCGGTTGACCAGTTCCCCCGCATCCACGACGCGGGGATGTTTCGCATCGAGCATTATATTGGCCATTGCACTCTGCAGCACACCATCATCCTCACTTGGGATGAATAAGCAGTGGAATATATTTTGTGAACGATTGTAGTTATTTCTTCTGTTCTAGTGAGCCTGCGCCGCCGGCCATGGATCACCAATGCTGCCGCGGGGATGTCAATGTTCACCGGCTGTGGTTCTCGGGGAGCTATATCGAAGCTATCATCTTGTAGCACGAATGTAGACATACGGAGTAGCAGCCTAATTCGTGCAACCACGCATAGAAGCGGGCACGAATAGCCGTGCTGCTTCAGTGTGACGACATCATGTTGGAGGACAATCTGCCATGTTTGCTCTGCACACGACTATATTGATGACCTGCAACCAGACGTGGATGACTCTTGCGTGAGAAGACCGTTGCATGGCACACAGCTCTACTCCGTAGCATATGCAAACACTGTTGTACTGGGCTGCAATTGCGTCCGCCAAGACGACGACCGACGGAGTTAGAATAGCTACTCCGTAGCAGCCACGCTGACTACAATACTACACGAGATATAGCCGTTACAGCACAGCTGCAGCCAAGTACCGGCAGGTAAAGTCAATTCTTTGTATGCACGCGTGATCATGACGAGCGAAGACACTGTGAGACAGGCCGTGCATCGTGCAAATTGACTTGTCTTACTCGGGGGGAGTATGTCTTACCTGACAATTTCTACAATTCCTACCAGTGGCTATTGAAACGGCTCCGTGTCTTTCGGAGGGTTTGGCAGATGGGAAATGAAAATAAGGCCATCATGCAAAAAAAAAAATCAAAAAAAAAAAAAATCGTGGGTGATCCGATGAAGGCATCGGACTTGAAAAAAAAAAATCATGGCAGGAAACAGCATAAAACCAGCCAAACGGAAGCAAGGCTTTGAGTGCAGCAAACTTACATCGAGATCTGGAGGGGGCGGAGTAAAAAAAAAACAAGTGGAGAGCGTCGCATTATGGCGTACTCGTACGCCGTATGCTTGTGGCTGGCTCTGTGACCGGGGACTGGAAATCTTTTCACGTCGTGCGCCGTGCGTCGTAATGCTTTTTTAATTCTCCGAATAAGCACATTTTCGAAACCGACAACGGCTGCTTCGGGTTATTAGGAATACGAGGGTCATGCCGGGATGGTCCAATAGGAGGAGACGACGATGCAGAAAGCAAGAGCACTGGCAACCCGGATTCGGCTGATGGTTAGGTAGAGGTGACGGGGGACGGGGGGAACTAAGAAGAAAACTTTTGATCGGCAGCTGTTGGTCTGTTGGTGCGTTGTCAACGACAGGATGAACGGGGCCGTCGCTGCCGGAGTGGCGCGTGATGGGTGCACATCCTTTTCTGACCGCTACTCGTCATTGGATTGGCATACGACACGACAGCGTAGAGCGGCTGATCAGAGAATGGCGAATGGCTTGAGCACTGCCATGGAGGATGCTCAAGAATGGAAAAACGAGGGGGGGGGAGGCAGGGCGAAGACGAAGAGGGAGAGAGAAAAAGGAAGAAGGGGAAAGACGAGAAGAGAAATACGAAAAGAGGAGAATGAGAGAGAAAAGAGAAAAAGAGAAAAAGAGAAAACGAGAAAACGACAGAGAAGAAGAAATAAGCAATACGAAAGAGACCAAAAAAGAGGCACAAGCGTCCAGGGTTGAGCACACGAGCAGAAAACAGAAATGCACGCAAGTCGATGCCTCGTGTTGCAGGATCGATGCGCACGTGCCATGCCGTCTGCAGCAGAGGCTTCAATTTAAACCGCTCGCCTTGCTTGCTCCTTCCTTGTTTTTTTGCCGCAGTGGCCCGTTGCCCAGCCTGTGGTGCCTTCAATCTTATCTCATGGTACAGAGTATGTGAGAGTAAGACATGCGCTGCGCTACGGGCAGAAACTACTCTATTTGGCTACTTTGTTGTCTCTGGGTGCCGATCCGTGCTAGTTTGTGCTGTATCTCACATACGGAGTAGAAAGTACGGAGTATGGAAGTACGGGGCAGGCAAAAAAGAGAAACCGCCAAAACCGCCATATCGTACTCGTTAAGCTTTGTCCCGTGCTGTAAGCTAAAGCTGTTTTTGAGGGAATACAACATCAGGCCATCCCCCCCCCCGTAATCCGACTGCTCACAATTGCCCGCACTTCCGGGGGGACGTCATGAAGTATTGTATTTTCGGACACATCGCCCACGTCGTAAGAGCCGATACTATCTGACGATACGCTGTACGGGTACTGTGAGTGGAGCTGGCCTGCGCAAGGCACAGTGGACACGGTCGTTCGGTCTCTCTTGCAGGGCCGGAGTGAGTTTCGTATCGGTCGCTCTTTCCGTCAGGATGCGAACAGGGTCTCAGAGTAATCTCATGGGATTTTCCCCTTACAGCCTCGGGACGGCATGGGGGTCTTGGCAGTCCTGCGCACTTTCCCTATCCTGTCAACTGGGGCATCGCTCTTTCTTGCCATGATTCACAAACGGCAAGTACGGAGTACGATTGTACCGTTCCTACTCCGTATTCCGTACTGCGTACTTTGTAGAGCCGCCACCGCCTTGTTCTAACTACGAGTAATAGTCCGACGCCTAGGAATAGTAATTGCACACAAAAGCACCCTGTGTCGATTCTCAGTCACATGCCGTGCCTGCCTGATCAGAACAGCAGACTGATGAGCGAGCCTCGCAGGCGGAAAGCACATGTCACCGCGCCGGCCGCGCTTGCCTCATATTGTCTCAAATGAATACACACCGTCGTACTCCCGTACTCCGTAGTTTCCTCAAACAATCAAACAGCAGATGACCCAGGCCGAGTGCCTGCCAAAAAGTCTCAGACACCCCATGCAGTGACACCGCCATTGCAGTCTTTTTTCGCATCGAACAGCTCTTTCTGGCGTCTCTTATTTTCTCATGATCTTCAACCCTAGCATAGTTTATGCACGCCTCGACCATCAAAGTTTTGCTTTTGTCCACTCCGTATTCGTTACTTTGTGTCCTCTACCATCTACTGCAGCCGCCACGGCCGCGCTTTTTTATTATTTTTTCCCCAATTAGATCGTCCCGTCCACCCTGTCCTCCCTGAAAGTGGCACCGCTCTATCAGATGCTTCAATGCTCCATCATATACCAGCCGTCCTGCCAGTCGTCCTGCTAGTCAGTCCTGCCTGCGAGTACGAGTACTCGTAGACTTGTGTCTCCGGTCGGGCCAACCAACCGGCAAGCACAGCCGGGCTGCCCAACAACCGCAACATCCGACCTTTGCTTGCCCATCGCTATCGCTTTCGTGCGTGTCTGCTGTGCCCCCGTTCGTATGCACAATTCCGTGCGTATACGAGTACAAATACGTTGTACGATCCTTGCCGGGATCGCCTCGCTTGCTCTCACCGCGCAGCTCCCTGCCCTGTCTTGCTTTGCTGTCCAGCTGACATCAGCGTTGCATCTCTACTCAGTACGCCAGTACGCCCAGTACGCAACAACTCCACCGGCCATTTTTGCGCTCCTCTAATCCCCATCCGACTGGCACCCTCCACCTCTCCATTCCATCCCGTCACAAAGCCGACGTCGATCCTACCAGTTCTCCGCCTCTCATTTACCCTATTCAGCGCTATTTGCCCTCGCACATCACGCCAGTCGCCGACCTGTTCCTACCCTATCACCGATCATCGCTCTTGGTCCATTTTATCCCTTTGATCTCGACAGCATCACACTCACTCGTACTCCGGTACTGTATCTTTCTCGCCCCCACCAGCATAAATTGTTTTCTTTTCTCACCTCCGAGTTTCTGCTGTCGTTTTGTAAATCCACGTCATTTGGCTTCAGCTTTCTAGACAACTCCGCTCGTCTGACTTTGCATTGGGTACGAGTACGGATTTTATCTGTACTTGGGTATCCTCACTTCAGCGGTAAGTGAGAAAGAGAGAGAGGGATTGTGCCCGGCACGATGGTGCCGTGCTGCCACATGCGCTGTCCTAGTGCTCGTCTGTTTGCGTTGCGTTGCGTTGTGCTGTGTTGGTGCGTTGTGCTTGGGCTATCTCCATCCATATGCTGCTCATCACCTTCACATCATGGTACTGTGCTGCCGCCTGTACACACACTACCCGGCTAGTGCCTCTGATCCTTTCCCTGAGTTAACATTACCCTGCATGTCTTAAAAAACTGTCGACCTCTGCATCGGGTGCCCTGTGCACATCATTGCGCAATAAAATGAGCGGTCTCTCAGCTGGAGGCTGGAGGTACGAGTAAAAGCTACAAGGGTCCGCGGCCTGTTTCCATGTTGCTCTTTGCTCTGCTCTTTGCTCTCTGCTGTTCTTTCCCCGGGCGTTTGTGCATTGCCGTTCTTTTTCGTCCCCTTTGGCTTTGTTCTTATTAGTACCCTTATATCCTCCCGTCCTCCTTTGCATTGCAGTCGGTTCTTTTTGATCTCTTTTACGCGGTTTTCGTTCTCGTTGATCCCGCCTCCTCCCATATTAATATCACCATCCGGTCTCGTCCGCATCGGCTCGCTTTGGGACTATCACGACCTCGACTTCATCCTACAATCACGACCACCTTCATCTTACTCAACAGCTCTCTCAACAGCCGACCAACTCGCACGTTTTCAACTCATTCTCGGCACTGTCCTGCTGCATCTACAAGCACGCCGCCGCCGCCGCCTTCGCCCTGCCTGAGCTTCCATGCCAGGCTCGTCAACGATGTCGTCCGCCGCACACCCTGATGCGGACCCAACGGTCTCTGATCAGCGTGAGACTCTCCTTCAATAACACTGCAATAACACTGCAATAACACTGCACACTGCCCAACAAATCATTGCCACCTGTTCACCTTTCCCTGCCTCGTCAGCAATTAGTGTTGCTGTTGCCTACGTCAGAAATTATTTGATATGATATGATATGATCTGGTTTGCTCTTTTGCATTCATCGATCAATTCTATCAATTCTATAAATAATCTGCTGATTAATGTTTTTCTTTCTTCTTTCGTCTTCCGTCCTTTTCACCTGCTTTGCCTCTTCTTTATTCGTCTGTATACAGCCGTTTACCGCTTCTCCACGGATCCCCCCCCCAAAATGACGTATGGGCGCGCTTTGGCTCGCTCTCGTCTCGTCTCTTCGCCCTTATTAGTTGGGCGTTAGCCTAGTGGTTTGGCTCTTCCGGAAGCCGAAATATGCATCATTCACGGGTCCAGTTTTCTTTACTGCGGCTTGGGTCCAGCCTACGACGTACTCGTGCGGTGCTCTGACTAACAGGCCTAGGCACCACTAATACCCGGCAACCCGCTGCTACAACACCCCGCCGCTTGACCCCCAGACACCTGTTTCTTTCTACCAGCACAAGGCTTATGCGCCACAGGCCGAGGAGCCCCAGCGAATCCCGACACACGCCGGGCTTTCCGACGCCGCACATCCGGTCGCGACAGCGCCGTTCCCACACTATTCACGTCGCAGCATTCCCTGTTGGCTACACCCCGAATGATCTAACAGGCGTTGTTCCTTCGGACCACGCCAATCCTGGCCTCACTTGTACTCGTACGGACCTGTGGCCCGTTACTGATTCTGATTACGTGCCGAGGAAGCCGCGCATGTGCAAGCGAATTAATAGGGAAACTCTAGGGCAACTGCAACGGCGTGCCCAACAACAAAAACGGCGTGCCCAACAACAAAAAAAAGAACGAAGGAGGCAACACGAGACCCCTCCCTCCAGGGTGTGTACTTGCAGCAGGTTGCCCGGGGAGCCCAGGGATTCCTTCGACGTTTGCTTGACACCATTGACGCCTACTAGGGCAAGGGTGCTGGACAAACTGCGTTCTGTTCTCTCTTTCCCGCCTACGTCACTTCCCCCCTCCAAGGCGGCCCTCTCCAAGGCGGCTGTCGACCCGCAGGCGCCACTCGCCGCCGATCCGAACTCTCCCCCTCGGCCGCGCATCATCGTCACCGCTACGCCGGCACGGCCAACCAGTTTCCTGGGCTTCAGCCGGCGTCACTCCACCACGCCGAGCGAAATCAGCGTTCCCCAGACGGTCTTCATCCCAGTCCCGGCTCCGGCCCCGGTCCCGGATTCACCACCGTCTCTGCCGCTACCTCGCGCACAGTCACTGCCAGTCCCACCATCCTCATCCATGACTCGACATTCGCAAAGTTTGGGTGATCGAGCGCTTTCTGCTACCTTCCCGCTGTCCGAACCCTCTCGCACACTTCGCCGGAACAGCACCATGCCCAAGGGGCAGGGGCAGGGGCCCGCCAAGAGCATGGCGACACCCCGCCTCCCCACGTCCATCGCCAAGCCCATTGCGTCGGCGGGCGGCATGTCGCTCGACATTGTCTTTGCCGAGCCCTATGTGTTTCTGCGCGGCTTCGAGCACAACCGCCTCCGGGATCGGGAGCAAAGCAGCGGATACGATGTTGCGCCCCCCATTCTCCGAGGCAAGATGCGCCTTGTCGTCGCCAAGGATGTCAAGATCCGCGGCATCACCATCCGGCTACAAAACGAGGCCCGCACCTACTGGCCGCAGCAAAGTGTCGACGGCCTCAAGACTGATTACGAGGAGAACGACATTCTACGGTCGCAGAACCAGACCGTCTTCAACGCCATCCACGGGCAATGGGACAGCCCGTACGGCAGCATGTGCACGTACGAACTGAAGCACGCCAATGAAGACAGCTTCGGTGCCATCATCAGCCGGCTCACGCAGGGGCCACACGCCCACTCCGCCGACAGTGCATCGATCGCGTCGGGCGGGATGACGTCGCGGGGGATCAAGAGCCTGGCCCTCGACAAAGTGCAAGCCCGCAGTTTTGAAAAGGGCGACTCGCCCCTGGTGCATCCCACGCAGGCCAAGGGCTACAAGACCTTCCACGCCGGCACGTACGAGTACAACTTTGAGTTCCCCATCGATCACCATCAAGTCGAGACGATCAGCGTTCCGCACGGCTCCGTCAAGTGGCACGTCGAGGCCATTGTGGAGCGCGCCGGTGCGTTCAAGCCCAATCTGCATGGCAAGAAGGAGGTCAGCATTGTACGGATCCCCGACCTGCTGTCGCTCGAGACGGTGGACCCGATCGCGCTGGCCCGGCCGTGGGAGGACCAGATGTTCTACGAGATCATCATCTCGGGCAAGTCGTTCCCGATTGGTGGCAAGATCCCGATCGCGTTCAAGATCACGCCGTTGGCCAAGGTGCAGATCCACAAGCTCAGGGTGTACATCACGGAGAGCATCGAGTACCGGGCCAGCCACAAGGATCTCCAGCGCAAAGAAACGGCGAACAGGATCCTGCTATTTGAGAAGGCGGCCTGCCTGGACATCAACGAGCGGTTCCGGACCAGCGACTTTCGGTTCGTGTCGGGCGGCGAGAACAATGGCGTCACGGCGCAGGAGCTTGCAAACCCCAGCTACCCGGGCAACTTGCTGGGCAACCTGGAGTCGGGCAACGAAGCGTTCTGGACGTCGACGGAGGTGGAGATGAACGTCAGCATCCCGACGTGCAAGCAGCTGCGCGAAGAGCGGCGGTTCCTGCTGCACCCGGACAGCAGCTGGCGCAATGCACACGTCAACCACTGGATCAAGGTGCAGATGCGCGTGTCGCGGGCCGACCCGGACGATCCGGAGGGCAAGCGGCGGCGGCACTTTGAAATCAGCATCGACTCGCCGCTGACGATCCTGTCGTGCGCGGCCAACCAGGGCAACATGTCGCTGCCGCGGTATACGGGCCGAGACACACGGGGGACCATTGACGAGATGCGGGGCTTCCGGTGCGGGTGTTCCGACTCGGGCAGCGACACGAGCACTGTCCGGCCGCGGGTTCCGTGCGTCCCCCACGGACGGCCGCTCAGTTTCTTTGACTCGTCTTCTGCCTCGACGACGCCGCGGGCGCACACGACGCCCCTTGCCTCGGCCTCGTCGAGCGACGACAGCATTGTGTACACGCCGTCGACCAGCGACGAGGGCGAAGGGTCGTCGTCGTCTTCGTCGGCGGCGGCGGCAGCGGCAGCGGCAGCTTCATCCGCTCAACCGCAACGGGCTTTGACCGACCGAGGGGGAGCTCACAAGCCGGCGCGGCCGATCCATCTGATGCGCGTCCCTTCGTTTGCACCCCCGGCCTTTGATGACGACAACTCGCCTCCCCCTGTCCTCGCCGCCGAGGTGTCCAGCCCGCCCCCACAATACGACTCCATCATTGGCAGCCCGAGCGTCGACGGCCTGGCCGACTACTTTTCGCGGCTGGCCGACTACGACGACACGCACGCCGGCAGTAGTGCTGCTGGTGGCCTGGACGAGTCGTCGGACAGCGACAGCGAGAACGTGCCGACGCGGATTGCGTCGCGGACGGGCCGCGTCAACGTCAGCAACCCGCGCACGCCAGGCGGCGCGCGCCATGGGCCCAGCCGGAGCATGGACATCCAGCGGCCGGCGGCCACATTCAGCCTCAACCTGCCCAGCGCAGTGCGTCAGACGATCCGCGAATAGAGCGCGTGGCTCTCGGACGCGCCAGCGTGGGCTGAGCACTTTAGCGGGAACCGCCCCACCCGAATGCCCCACCAGCTAAAGCGCCCTATCACATCATGAGTACGCGTACATGTACAGGAGATTTTTGACGATTTCTTTTTTTTTTTTTCTTCCGAAAAGGAGGCATCATCTACGTCGTATGAATTTCGTTTTGTTTCTTAATGTTGTCTTCTGGGATTTGATTTCGCATTTCATATTCATACGAGGCGCCAATATCGGGGAGAAAAAAGATACCCTACATTTCACTGATTCTGAGTATGCGCACATATCTACGAGTAATACTCGTAATTCATTGAAAGCATCGAATTGACTACTGCATGATGACGATTGGCTCAATTTTGTTTGCATATTGAAATAAGCCTCAGGGGCATCTTGGCAGTTGAACTCATCATCCTTTCAACGTGTTTGTGGGATGTAACCCAACGGGTGAGGCTGAGGATTGTCCGGTACTTTTCTGTTTCGGATTCGTAGGATTCGTAGAACGACGTGGATGGCAAAAGGTAAAACAAGGAAATTAGACAAAGACAAACAACACGAAACAAACCGAACACAAAGAATGAACCTCGGAAGAAAAGTATGGACGAGTGGTCTGCCCTACGACGTACGGAGTACGCTGCAACACGGCCATCTTTTTCCTTAAATAGACACCATCAAGAAAGAGCCCTGGCAAGGCTCGGAGCACTTGACGTACGCGTACTCGTACACATATGCATACATACGAGTACATACCCCTGGTGACGTAGAGGCTTCGCTGCGGCTGAGGCGAGGGAGTACTCCGTACAAAAAAAAACTACCGACTAGTGCCGGCTTCCAACGCCAACAGGAATGCTAGGAACGGGCCCTAAATATTGCCCACCCTGCGAACGCGCGGCCACCCGCGACGACGTCTTGTTGATGGGCTGTTTCCGAGGTTGAGGCGGGATATAATATGATTGTACTCGTAAAAAGATTGAAAAGGCTTTGGAAGGAGCAAGCGTCAGATACTACTGAAAACAACGAGAAGGAAGACAACAGCCCCAGGGTAACCAGCCTAGACACCCCAGACGACTGGAACGGCTGAGACCTGCGACGACCGAGACAGCTGAGACCACCCCCCACGAGAGAGAGAGGACAACGTTTGTTATTGTCTTTGACAGCTGTTGCCAAACCTTCCCTTTGCGATATCATTACTGTGGTGGGATATATTATTCTTGACCTGCTGCGATCCGGTGCAGGTTTGCTGATCCGGGCCTTCCTACTACAATATCAACACGACTGCATGCCATGACACAATGACGACAAAACTAGCAATGCTGCGGTCACTCGTGCCCGCGTCGCGGCGGAAGACGGCGGGGTTTCGGATTGCGCTCGCGGCGGCGCTGTTTCTCATCGTCATCGTCTACCACACGGTCACCGTGTCGTCCGCACAGTCCGGCAAGGGGTGGACGCTCAAGACGCTGCAGCTGCCCGACAAGGGGCCCATTATCAGTGACTCGAAGACGAGTGAGGATGGAGACGAGGCGAATGGCGCGCGGCGCTCGCGGCTTGGTGATGCCGTCATGGAGCTGCTCGAGGCGTACCCGCCGTCGGACGTCGTGCCGCTGTGGAACCAGCGGTTCGACTCGCAGCTCTGGCACTGGGGCGAGCCCGATCCGGTGAACGCCACCATCAAGCTCACAATCGACGACGACGCCGAGGTCGACAAGATGAAGACGGCCCACGCCGGGTTTGTCCACGCCATCAACACGCGGCTGCCCGAGTACGTGCCGCATCGCTACGGAGATGGTGCAAACTGGATGGGCAACAGCGACGATGCTTCTTCTTCTTCTGCGCCGCCCAAGCGCGGCATCGTCATTGTGGGCGGCGGTAAGTTCAACGTCATTCTGTCGGTGTCGCTGCGGTTCCTGCGGCGGACAGGAACGACGCTGCCCATTGAGATTTTTATGACGCGCGACGAGTACGAGCAGGACGTGTGCGACGGCCTGTTTGCGTCCTTGAACGCGACATGCCGCATCTACCCAGAGATGCGCCAAACAACGAAAAGCACTGGTGGTTTCCAACTGAAAGCCTTTGCCATGCTGTTTTCGTCCTTTGACGAGATTCTGTTTCTCGACGCCGATAACACGGCGATGCGCGACGTCGGCCCGCTGTTCGAGTCGCGGCCCTTCCGGGACACCGGCCTCGTCACGTGGCCCGACTTTTGGCAGGCGACCGTCATGCCCGAGTACTACCGCATCGCGGGCACCGCGCCGGTGCCCGTGTCGGCGCGGCCCTCGACGGAGACGGGCCAGCTGCTGATCGACAAGAGGCGGCACTGGAAGACGCTGCTGCTCGTGCTGTACTACAACTTTTACGGCGCCTCGTTCTACTACCGGCTGCTCAACCAGGGCTTCACGGGCATGGGCGACAAGGAGACCATTTTGCCGGCGGCCAACGTGTTTGGCCTGCCGGCGTACCAGGTGCACATGCCGCTCGAGAAGGTGGGCCACCGGTTCGAGGACGGCTCGATCGGCGGCCGCGTCATGATCCAGTACGACCCGGAGGCAGACTGGGCGGTCACCCAGGCGTTGGAGGGGGAGGGGGAGATTGCCCAACCTACCACCGAGCAGGAGTGGAAGGCCGTCTACCACGCGCGCGTGCAGCCCGTCTTTTTGCACACCAACTGGCCCAAGTGGGACCCGACCGACATGCTGCGGCACGTTAGCAAGTGGTCGGACATGACGATCGGCGTGACGGGCGACCCGGAGCCCGCGTTCGCCTACCCGCCCGAGGTGGCCGTGGAGATCCGGGGCACGGAGCGCATGCTGTGGGAGGAGGCGCTGTGGCTGGCGTGCCACATGCGCACGGGGTTCCGGCACTGGCGCAACAACGGCAAAGCGGTGCACACGTGCGCGCAGATGACGCGGCACTTTGACACGGTCTTTGACACGGATGTCGGCAAGGCGCTCGGGCTGGGGCCGGACGATGCCTTGTTTCCCAAGTTGCCCGACGGGCACGACGGGCAACAGGCGGGGCAGAGCCGTTGAGGAGTTTTTATAAGTCCCCACAGCGGACGGAACAAAGCACGGCAACGTGTTGGATGGAGTTGGTCTGTTGGTTTTTGTTTTATTTTGAGCATTTTCTTTTTACTCACATGATCGGTTTACAGCGTGGCGTTTGTTTGTTTGGGGCACAGAAGCATGATAGTAGACTATAAAGGACTCGCGTGGCGATGACACACGGACATTTTGCAACGCGATGAAAGAATTCAACGTCTTTTTGTCCAACAACATCTACACGCTGGACTTGAACAGCCACCACGAGAATGTTTTGTTTTTTTGTTTTTTTGCTACTATTGCCACCACCGAGACGGTTTATGTTTTCTTGGGAAACTATAAATATAATTGGGATTCTCCTTACTTCTTACCTTGAGTTTGTATCATCAAATTATACAACCACCTTTCAACAACCACTTCAAATATCCAACAACCACTCCAAATACTCAACAACCACTTCAAAATTTCAACAACCCTTCAAATGTTCATTACATCAATTCCACCCATCTGCAAACTCACTCTATCCGACCTCATCCACATCTCGAAAGAGACAGCAACGCTTCGGCACGCCCTCCCCCACCCCCCCCGAACATGCCCCCCTGTCTGTCCAAGATCTCAAAATGGACGTGGGACGACTTGTGCGATCTGATCGCATACCTCCGGAGCTTCATCTGCAATGGGAATTGCGATATAGACACCACCGACACCACCAAACTCAACCGTCCAACAGAGCAGCCGCGCACGTTCGAACTGGTGCTCCGGCCGAAGCGGCGGCGCGTGGGCTTGTCGTCACTCCCCTATCCGGTGATCGAACAGATCCTCCGATATGCCGTGCCCGAACACTGGAACCTGTTTGGTGAAAGGGGCTATGTTTATGAGATCCAGCCCATCTTTGAGTTGCGCCGTGTGAATCGTAAGTGCGTTCAGGACTTGCCGGTACTAAAACACAATACTAAAAATCAAAACTAACGGACAGGACTCTTTCATCACATTATAAGCCAGCAGCTAATCCTTGCTAGCCGGCGCGACCAGCTCAAGCACGACTTGCAGACGATGGACCCGTGTACCTTGGCGGCCTTCAGCGAGGCCAAGTACAGCCTGGGCGTGAAGCACCTCTTGCCGATGGCCTACTTTGCGCACCATTCGTGGAAGTTTCTGAGCGCCTGGGCGGCGGAGCGGGGCGTGCACGTCGACCAATGGAGCTATATACGCAACTATCACGAGGCCTCGTTTACGTCGCACAGGGCGGAGTGGCTGTGCGAGGGCATCTTTCAGGAGATGGATCCGCGCCACCCGCAACACCCCAAAAACTGGGATTACACCGCCGTCGTCGCCGCCGTCGCCGGCTGGACCGCGCACAGCGAGGCCAAGCGCCGCACCCTGCTGACGTACGCCGGGTGCGTCGTCGTGGCGGCGTATTCGGGCAATGTCCGGCTGACGCGCACGCTGCTCCGGTACGGCGTCGACCCGGCCTTTGCCCACCCATACCTGGGCACGGCGCTGTATGCGGCGGCCTACGGGGGCCACCTGCACGTGGTGCGCCTGCTGCGACCGCTGTGGATGCCGGACCCCCTGGAGACCAAAGCCGCCCACGCCGCCGACGCCAAAAAGGGACCCGAGGGCACGCCGATCGAGGTGGCCGCGACGCGGGGCCACCGGCGCGTCGTGCGCTACCTGCTGCACTGCGGCATGGACGCGGGCTATGTGCTGTCCAACGCCATCTTCGCCGAGCACACGGCGCTGGCGTCCATGCTGATCACCAAGTCCACGGTGCTGGGCGTCGACATCAACGCCGGGCCGACCTTGGAGAACGAGCCCCTGTCGCTGGCCATCTACAAGGGCTGCGAGGACTTGACCGAGCTGCTGTGCACGCAGCCCAACCTCGACGTGCGCCGCCGCCGCAACAATCTCGGCTGCACGGCCCTGCACTATGCGACCCTCCGCGGGCAGGCGCGCGCCGTCGCCGCGCTGGTGCGCTACGACCCGGCCGGGGGCCGCGAGACGACGAGCTGCGGCATGATTCCGCTGCATTTTGCCACCCTCAGAGACGGGCCGGGGGCCATGGCCATTTTCGACAGCCTCTTGGGTGCTGACGTCGACGACGACAATGACGACGCGGCCATCAACGTCATGGACCGGACGGGCGTCACGCCCCTGACCATGGCCATTATGTACGGCCGCCACGCGGCCGCCGAGCGGCTGCTGCGCGACCCGCGCACCGACGCCCTGCTCGGCCCCGAGCGCCAAAACCCCATGAGGGCGGCCGTCCGCAACGACGACCCCGCCGCCACCGCCCTGCTGCTGCGCCGGCCCGAGGTGCGCGCCTGCGTCGTGACCCGCACATGCGCCCTGTTCTGTGCCGTGCAGTGGGGCCGCCTGCGCGTCCTCCAGCTGCTCGTCGACACGTACCAGCCCACGTACGACGCCCTCCACGCCGTCGACTTTTTGGGCAACCGGACGCTGCTGCACCTGGCGGTCGCGAGTCCGTCGTCGGACGACGTGCTCGCGTGGTTCCTGGCGCAGCCCGGCATCGACACGTCGCTCGTGAGCGAGTACGACGACGAGCCCGTGCTGACGACGGCGGTGCGGTTGTGCAACGACACGGCCGTCGAGATGCTGCTGGCCCACCCGGGCATCGACGTCAACGCTACGGGCACGCAAGGGACCGCCCTGTGCGTGGCCGTGCGCACCGGCCACACGCAGCTCGTCGAGCGCCTGCTGCAGGAGAAGAACGTGATGCCGCCGATCGACCCCAACGTGCACGCCGACCACCAGACGTCGCACTTTACCGTGCTCGAGCCGCGCTGGAAGAGCTGGCAGATCATCGGCTATTACCGCGGGCAGCGCCACCGCACACTGCCCATGGGCGACACGCCGCTGATCGCCGCGGCGCGGGCCGGCACCCTCGTCATGGTCCAGATGCTGCTCCGGCACGACAAGGTCGACCCCAACGTGCGCGACAGCCTGGGCCGCACGGCGCTGATGTGGGCCCTGATGGAGCACGGCGACAAGGCCCTGCCGCTGGTGGATGCGCTCCTGCGGCACCCGGCCACGGACCCGAACGCGCAAGACATCGCGGGGTGGTCGCCGCTGCTGCTGGCGTGGTATTCGGACTGGATCGAAGTGGAGCTGCGGCTGCTGGAGCATCCCAAGACCAACGTGTGGCAGAGGAACGGGGAAGGGTGCCCGATCCTGGACGTGCCCCTGGAGATCTGGGATAAAATAGTAGAGGGCCCGACGACCCCCCGCAGACCCGCCGCGGAGGTGAGCCGTGAATGACTCTTATTGAAGTTATTTCTGATCATTCTCCTGTTGGTTTCCTTTTTCTCTCTTCAGATTTGGCATTTGGGGTTTACTTCATTTTGTTATTATGTCCTTTATGGTCTTTTTCTGGGGTTTCTTCCCGAGTGTATCACGTCAGTGTTTCCTTCCAGCCTCGTCAGGGGCCTGTGCAATGATACCCTCCGAGCATTCCGTCTAATAAGATAGAATTCGGCTCAAAAAGTAGAGACTATTTTTGCAAGTCGGCTACTTTTAAAATACAATAATTATTCCATTGTTGTAAATACAAATATCCAAGACAAAATTCAAACGTGACCATTCGTCGGGGCCGCCGACTGCGCCTCCGCCTTGGCCTCGCGGATCCAGTCGATGGCATCCCCCAAATATAGATGCGCGCGCAAGTCGCCCGACCGCGCGTGCCCCTCAAACGACTCGGCCCGCGCCGCCCGGCCACAGAGCCGGCCCAGCTGCCCGCTCGCTTCGGCCGACCGCACCTCCTGGTACGTGACCGTCCGCAAAAACTTGCCGACCCAGAGCCCGCCGGTGTAGCGCGCCGCGCCGCGCGTGGGCAGCACGTGGTTGGTGCCGATGCACTTGTCACCGTACGACACGCACGTCTGCGCGCCCAGGAACAGCGCGCCGTAGTGCTGCATCTTGGCGAGGGCCGCGCGCGGGTCGCGCGTCAGGATCTGCACGTGCTCCGACGCATACTCGTCGGCCAGCGCGTACGCCTCGTCCAGCGAGTCGACGACGACGACCTCGCCGAGCTGGCCCCACGACGCGCGCGCGACGGGCGCCGTGACCAGCGTTTTGAGCAGCGTATCGCAGAGCGCCATGGTCTGGCGCGCGACGTCGGCCGACGTCGTGATCAGCACGGCCGGGCTGTCGGGCCCGTGCTCGGCCTGGGACAGCAGGTCGGTGGCGCACACCAGCGGGTCGGCGGCGTCGTCGGCCACCAGAAGCACCTCCGTGGGGCCCGCAAACAGGTCGATGCCGATCTCGCCGTACAGCTGGCGCTTGGCCTCGGCCACAAAGGCGTTGCCCGGCCCGGCCAGGAAGCTGACCTTGGGCACGGTCGCGGTGCCGAGGGCCATGGCGGCGACGGCCTGGATGCCGCCCAGCACGTAGATGGCGTCGGCGCCTGCGTAGTGCATGGCGGCCACGGTGGTGTACGGGATGCGGCCGCGGTCGGGCGGCGTGCAGGCGACGACGGTGGGGACGCCGGCCACCTTGGCGGTGAGGATGGTCATGTGGGAGGAGGCCAGGAGGGGGTAGCGGCCGCCGGGGATGTACGCGCCCACCGAAGCAATCGGGTTGTTCTTCTGCCCCAGAAACACGCCCGGCGCCGTCTCGAGCTCAAACTCCGTCAAGGAAGCCATCTGCGCCTCGGCAAAGCGGCGCACGTTGGCCTGCACCTCTTTGATGTCCTTGAGCGTCTGCGCCGGCACCTGGGCAATGGCGTGCTCGATCTCGGCGGGCGTCAGCTGGAACGACGCCGGCGACCACTTGTCAAACTGCTCGCTGTACTGGCGCACGGCCGAGTCGCCGTTGGCGCGGATGTTGTCGATGGCGGCCTTGACAATGGCCGGCACATTGCTGTTGACGGCGCTGCCGGCGGGGGTTGCCGGGCCGGCGTTTGATTTTTTGAGGTACTGGCGGGCCATGTTGATGTGCAATGTAGGTTATGGATGCGGTATACGGTGATTGCAAATATAGGTTGTTTGAGGTTGTTATATATGCACGTTACATGATGGACATGATGGAAGCTACGGGGGCGGCTTGTACTTGTATAATGATTGAAAATGATTGAATATGAAACTATTGGTATATGAGACGGAATAAACTAGCGTCTTCCAACTCGTGATCACGACAATGATGCACAACAGACACAAGGACGGCACAATGTTCCCCCGCCTCGGACAAGGTGGAGAGGAACGAGGGAGAGGAAGAGGAGTGTCTGCTGAACAGGAACAAAGTCCCCCTAATCAATATGCAGCCCGCCATTGACAAACAAGTGCTGGCCGTTGACCCACCCTGCCCGCTCCTCGCACAAAAAGGCCACCGCAAAGGCAATCTCCTCGGGCTTGCCCATGCGCTTGCCGGCCGGCGTGGCGTCGATTGTGGGCTGCAGCACGCGCATGGCCTCCTCGCCGGCGGCCAAAAACCCAGCCGTGGCGGTGGGGCCGGGCGAGACTGCATTGACCGTGCACCCGTACTTGGGCGGCAGCTCCTTGGCCCAGACGCGCGTAAAGGCGTCCACCATGCCCTTGGTGCCGGCGTAGATGGTCTGCAGGGGCGGTCCCGCGCGCGCACTAACCGAGCAGATGTTGACGATGCGGTTGCCGGAGGTAATTTTCGGAAAGTGGGGAAGAGCCGCTTGCGTCAGCAAAAAGGTGCCGCGGCAGTTGAGGTTGACCAGCTGGTCCCAGTGGTCCAGCGTGTGCTCCTCAAAGGGCAGATTGACGGCCAGCGCCACGTTGTTGACGAGAATGTCAATGCGCCCCCCAAAGGCCGCCACGGCGCCGTCCACCAGGGCCTGGGGCCCGTCGACCGTGGCCAGGTCGGCACACACGGCCGTGGACGGCGTGGGCAGGCGTGCGGCCAGGGCGTCGGCCTCGGCCGCCAGTGATGCAAAGGGGTAGTTGAGGACGAGGTGGGCGCCGCGGTCGGCGAGTTCCTGGGCGATGGCGAGGCCAATGCCGCTGTTGCTGCCCGAGACGACCGCCACCTTGCCGCGCAGGGAGCCGGAAGGGTGTGGGGGAGGGATGGACATGGTGTGTAGGGGTATGAGTAAAGGGGTGGTGGGGGGGTGAAGGGGGGGGGGCATATAGTGCGACGTAATCGTAGGTGAGCTGGGAGACGGAGAAACATGAAAAGCACCTGACTTTACGACATAGACTGTTCAGACGGGGATCGCCTCGAGGACCATTAAATCAACAGTCAACGGCTCTCCGCTCGGGGGCGCGTGCACAGACGTGGACATACGTTGTAGTGGTGGTGGTGGTGGTAGTGGTAGGGTAGTGGTAGTCCGTCTGGGGACTCGGCATGTGGGGGAGCGTGTAAGTCGGGAGAAGTGGGACTGTCCGGGGTAAGTGGGTCTATCGGACACATGGCCAACTGCGGGGAGGACAAGGACAGGCAATTTTGATTTACGAGTAGAATGTGAATAGTGAATATCTACTAGATGATCAATTTAGAATGCGAATAGATGATCAATACGGAGCAGTAGGATAGCAATAGAGTACCAAACAAAAATATAGTACAAAAAAAATAGAATAGAATTAGTAAATCAAGAAAATCAACATCATCAAAATAAAATAATCAAGATCAACAACAAGAATTAATATAAACAAATCAAATGAACAAAAAAACTACTCAACCTTCCTCGCGCTCGACACGTCCGGGACACCCACGCCCTGCACGACCTTGGCACCCACGACCTCGTAGACCGGAATCTCCGCCAGGCGGCTCACCACATGGTGCAGCGTCGGCAGCGCGTCCCAGTCCAGGCCGTCAAAGTGGACCGACGCCGACGTCGCCTTGTACACGTGCTCGACGCGGCTGGGCACCACCTTGCTCTCCTCGGCGTGCGGCACAAACGTGGCGTGCTCGACGTCGGCCTGGCCGCGCTCGCTGCGGCCGACGCGCGGCATGTACTTGTAGGCAAACACGCCGTCGTCGTCCTCGCCGCCGATGGTGCCCTTGTCCGCGGACGGGTCGATCTCGTGCAGGCCCTCGAGCGCGACGGTGCCAAACGGCGCGCCCTGCCAGCCGGTCTGGATGCGGTAGCTCTGGTCGCGCCGGTACACGTCGATGGCGCAGTAGAGCTTGGGCATGCCGAGCTCCTCGCGGCCGCTGACAATGGGGTCGGTCAGGTTTTCGAATAGAATGGGCAGAAAAGTACCGTTGAGCACTTGTCCATCTTTCGTGCGGAACTGCACACCGTGAATATAAAGACCAATGTGGCGGTAGCCGCCGCCGCCGAGCCACTGCATGCGGTTGAGCGTGGTCTGGCTGAAGCTGGCGTAGGCGACGGTGCCCGGGCTGGCAAAGGCAAACTGCGCCGAGGGGAACAGGTTCTGCAGCAGCGTGCGCGACGTCTTGAACTTGACCGACGCCGTCGTAAAGGTCGAGTGCGTGGCGACGCGCGCGACGCCGTTTACGTCCTGGCGCGGCCCGGGAAAGGGCCCAAACGACACGGGCATGCGCCAGTACAGGTTGGGCTTGCGCGCCCAGTCCCACTGGCGGAAGGCCTGCATGGAGTGGTCCCACTCGTCGTGGCCAAAGTTGTAGTTTGTGTATTCCATCATGTCCAGCTTCTCCTCCTCACCGCCGAGGTCGCGGCCGGCGACGCGCGAGTACTCCTGGATGCGGTTGGCGCGCTCGTAGCGGAACGACTCGTACAGCTTGAGGCGCTCCGGCACGTCCTCGACGGCCGTGCCGCGGCGCAGGACGACGGCGAGCGAGGCGGCGTCCTCAATGGCCACGCCGGCGCCTTGTCCTTGGTCTATATTGTTAGAGGGATTTGTTTTAAAATAGAAAAAAAGAAAAACAAAACTCACGTGGCAGGAATGGATGGCATGCGTCCCCCAGCAGGGCCAGGCGATTGTTGACCCACGTCGGCAGGATGTCCATGTCCAGAAGCTCCCACACATTGAGCGTCGCCGTGTCCGCCATGCCCAGCAGCTGCAGCAGCGAGTCGTCAAATTGCCGGTACACGTCCAGCAGCGTCTGGCGGTTGGCGCCCGCATGCCACGTCTCCTTGTCCGTCTTGGTGCTGTCCGCGCTCGCCTCGCGCGGGTGCACGCACACAAAGTTGAGCTGCTTGTTCTGGCTGCACGGGTACATGATCACGCGCCGGTCCTGCCCGTACCAGATGATCAGCTCGCCGTTCTTCTGCGCAAACCGCGCCGTCGCCGGGTTCGCCAGCACCTTGTCGCGCGCCACAAGGAACCGGAACGCGCTCTTGCCCGAGGACTTGGTTTTGATGCTGTCGCCACCCGGCACATATTTGCGCGTCACCGAGTGCACGCCGTCGGCGCCCAGGATCAAATCGCCCTGCACGCACTCGCCGCTCTCGAGCACGGCCACGGCCGACGCCGGGTCGATGCTCTTGACGCGGCTGGCCATTTTCAAAGTGGCCGGCGGGCCTGCACCCTCGGGCGCAATGGCCAGCCGCTTGAGCTCCTCGTGCAGGTGCACGCGGTGCACCAGGTGCCACGGGTGCTGCCACTGCTTGTTGCTCTCGGCCAGGCTGGCCGCGCGCGTCACATTGTTCTTGTCGTCGTACTCGGTAATGTGCTCCATCTCGTTGGCGCCAATCGTCTCGGCCCGCAGCCCGATGCGCCGAAGCAGCCCGTTGCAGTTGGGCGCCAGGTGCATGGCCGCGCCCAGCTCGTTGGCAAAGCGGGACTGCTCGAGCACCGTCACATGGTGGCCCTGCTGGCGGAGGTAGATGGCCGACGTCAGGCCGCCAATGCCGGCACCGATGATGACGACTCGGAGGGGGCGGCCATCACTGGTGGAAGTTGCCGAGTGGCCGTTGGTGTGGCCGTTGGTGTGGCCGTTGGTGTGGCCGTTTGTATGGCCGTTGGAATGGCCATTGGCATAGCCATTGGAGTGACCGTTTGCCAGTGTCATGATGAAGGTATTTGAGGGTGTTCACTTGTGTATTGTTGTTGATGCAGAATCTTGTGGTAAAATTATTGACGCAAAACATGAGTTGGAGACAGCTTTTCAACTTGTCTCTCATCAATACAAGGGCCATTAATAAAGAAATAAATCCGCCACCACACCCCCCCCCAGAACCAAGCGCAATATAGTCCCCAGAAACGAGTGCGAGCTGCCCACCGAGCTGGCCGACAGACCTGCTCGGCCCGTGTGGTCGGCTTGGCACTCCTTCCACATTGTCAGACCGGTCACCTGCCATGCCATGCCATGCTCCTCCTCACAGTAAGACACCTAGTGACTAGTTAGATGACGATAGGGGGGGGACAAGCATGGACACGCTCCCGGGATGTGGGCAGAAGAAGCCGGGAAGGTGCATGATGACTAATTTGCGATAACGCTCGAAAGGAAGCACATCCCATTGGCTAGGCGAACTCCATAGAGCTGAGCGATCGGATCAACGAGTAATCTTAACATCAGAGGCTGACTTGAGACACTGACATTTACTCAGTATTTCGACTGTACCCTTGCCCCCCCTACCCCTACCACCATGTCGCTGCCCAAAGTCGCCCTTGTCACCGCCGGCAGTGCCGGTCTGGGCGCCGCGGTGGCCCGCGTCCTTGCCCTCGAGCTGGGCATGTCGGTCGTCATCAACTACTCCCAGAATGCATCGCGTGCGCAGGCGCTTGTCCAGGAGCTCGAGCAGGCCCAGACGTCTTCTTCTGCTGCCGCCCGCCCGACGTACCATGCCATCAAGGCGGACCTGTCAAAGAAGGACCAAGTCCAGCAGCTCGCACAGGACGCGGCCGCCGCGGCGGGCGGGCGCCTGGACGTGGTGGTGTCCAACGTGGGATGGACGCGGGTGCGCGACTTTATGGACCTCGACGACAACGTCGACGAGGCGGACTGGGACGCGTGCTTTGGCGTCAACGTGAAATCGCACCTCTGGCTGTTCCACGCGGCGCGGCCTTACCTCGAGGCGAGCCACGCGCGCGACGCGGGCGGCGCCGTGTTTGTGAGCACGGCGAGTGCGGCCGGTGTGAAGCCGAGCGGGAGCAGTTTGGTAGTTTTTTCCCCCCTATCCTTCTTTAATTATTTTATGAGGAGTACTAACAGCACAGCCGTATGCCGTCTCCAAGGCCGCCCAGATCCATCTGATCAAGTCTCTGGCTCTCATTGCCGCGCCCACCATTCGCGTCAACTGTGTGTCGCCGGGGCTTTTGATGACGGTGCGTTCTTATTTGATCCGATTTACTATATCACCGCTAACCAAACAGGAATGGGGACTCTCGTTTCCGCAGGACAAGATCGAGGCCACGCGACAGATCAACAAGCTCAAGCGCTTTGCCACGGTCGAGGACGTGGCGGCGCAGATCAAGACGTACGTCCAGTCCAAGACGGTCACCGGGCAGAATGCTGTCATCGACGGAGGGTTTACTTTGTAGTGATTTTTTAGTGCTCTTTGTGAAAAATTATATTGCGTTGTCTTATTCTCAACTACTATTTATTTTCATGAAAACAGTACAATAGTGTGGATAAAATATTTGAAAAAAAAAAAAAAAAAACTAGTTAGACGACCACTCATGAACATTGGCAAGTCCATCTGCACCGCTCTTGTCGCCAGCATCGAGATAACCCGCAATCCGCCCGTGCGGGTCGTACTTTTTGCGGATGGCCATGAGGCGCGCGCCCTGCTCCGTGCCCCAGAAGCGCGTCGGCCGCACCTGGAAGTCGGCGTCGCCCAGGTAGCTGCCCTCGGAGTGCACCTCCACCTTGGCGAAGATGGCCTTGAGCCACGCCTGGCACCGCGCGTCGTCCTTGGCGTCGTCCCAGATGGCATAGGTGGCAAAGTAGTGGTCCGACTGCATGGAGAGGGCCATGTCGGGCAGCGTGCCATTACCCACACTGCGCCGCGAGCATGGGCTCATGCCATACCACAGGGCAAACGATTTGGGCGACGGCAGCGTCCGGACCGCCTCCTCCATGACGGCCACGACGTCAGCACCGTTTTTTATATAGCTGTTGTCGACGGCGTAGCGGTGGCCGCTGGGGTTAGCGGCGTGCTGGTCGTTGTACTGCAGCGGCAGCGACGTCTCGGTGGCAAACCAGCTGACGACGTGGCCGGGGGGCGCCGAGGCGTGGGCGGGCTGCAGCGCCGCGCGCGCGTCGGCGTCGCTGTTTTTGAACGTCACAAACAGCACCATAAAGTGCGTCTCGGCCATGCCGGGCGGCGTGTTGGCGACGCAGACAATCTCGGTGTCGGCGTCATAGTGGGGGGTGATCTTTTGTTTAGTTTGAGATGGAAGAAAAAGTACGAAATAAAAAGTGCGGTGCCTACCTGGATCGCCCACGCAAAAGCCCTGCGGTAGTCCTTGAGCGCGTAGATATACCCCGAGGAGCGCATGTGCGTGTACGCCGGGATGCACTGCAGGTGGAAGCGCGTCACGACGGCCGGGAAGCCGGGGCCCGCGCCCCGCGCCGCCCAGAAGAGGTTGCGGTGCTCGTTGTGCGCGTCGCAGTGCAGCGCGCGCCCGTCCGCCGTCACCACGTCCACGGCCAGGACTTTCTCGCATGCCCATCCCCAGGTCTATTTGTTTGTTAGCCTTTCATTCAAGTCAAGTCGGAAAATAGTAGGTGTGCCCCACCCGACAGTTCCATCCCATGCCGCCCTGCAGCAGGAAGCCGCCAATGGCCACCTCCGGGCAGTGCCCGCTCGGGAACATCAGGCCCCGGGCGCCCAGCAGCGTGTTGAGCAGGCGGCCCGTCGTGCTGGGCGACGCCCGGAGCACGCGCGTCGCCTCGTCCAGCGCACACTCGTGGTACGTGCCGAGGTCGAGCAGGATGGAGTCGTCGCGCACGCTCCACACGGCCCAGCTGTGGCCGCCCGAGCGCACGGCGATGCGGCAGCCCATGGCCGCGGCCAGGCGCACCGTCGCGACAATGTGCTGCTCCAGGGTGGCCTCGACGACGGCCAGGGGGAAGCGGTCGGGGCGGCGGTCGTTGAACACGCGGCCGACGCGCGCCTTTTCGTAGTGGGCCTCGCCGCGCCAGATGATGGGGAACGAGGGCGGCAGCGAGGCGGCGTACTTGCTGTTGAGCTGTTGAGCTGATATTGTTGACATGGTTGATTTTGATACAGGCGTCCTGGATGTTAGGAGATAAATAGGGTGATAGGCAGATGGACAGAATAGAAGAATAGACAGAATAGACAGAAATAGTAGACAAAATTGGACAAGTTGTATTTGGAAGTGGTCAAGTTAGAGCAAATGGTAATATAATCAGTACATGAGCCTCTGTGAGGTGGTAGAATTGTCAAACTCTGTTTTTTTCTCTGTGATGTTTTTTTGTTGTTTTCTGTGATATTTTCCGTAACGTTTTTGTTTCTCTTTGATTTCTCTGCTTGTTGTTAACTGATCCGTGCTTCGTGTAGAAGAAAGAACAAAAACAGTTTCTTTGTCAAGTTGAATATAAAATACTCCGACCAGACCTCCATCGGCTGTTAGACTTCTTACACTCTCTACCACGTATCCAGGCACGAATCGGCGGCCAAACGTTACCCCAGCCCACGTCCCGGCTTACACCCACACGGGTCTCGGGACCACCACTTTGCGGGGGATGCGGGGAAGGCGTTACGCGTACAGGCTATCGGCGATCGGCGTTGTACGAGTAGTCGATTGAATTCGGAGAAGTTGATTATGTCTTGTAACTGTGTAACTGTGCCGTCTGAGTGCGTGAAAAGAAAGAAGAAAATACTTTTAAAAAAAACACGAGACTATGTGACACGGCTGTTGCTCGTATTTCCAATAATATACTTGAAAAAAAAACTTGACTATGAGAACTGTAAAAGGCTGTGTATGATTTCGCACGACTATATCTACTTTGGCGGAATAATTGGAAGCACTACATAGTTCGCGTCCTGCGGTCCAAAGCAGATGTGGTTGACCCCCTGGAACGTGGCCGGGGCCCGGTCGACCGGGTCATCGTGCCGGAAGATGCCGCAGCCCTGCGTGTCACCGCTGGCCACCTCAAACACCAGCCGGCCGCCGGGCGCCACCACGACCGACGTCGGCCACACCTCGACGTCGACGGCGTAGATCTCGCCGACGACGACGGGCTGCACGTCGGTGCTGAGGTACTCGCGCCACGGCAGATACGGCCGGTGCTTGCGGTGGTGCGTGGCCACCTTGCGCAGGCTGACGCGCAGCCAGCCCTTGGTCAGGGGCACGCCGTCGCCGGCTGTGCCTGTGTATAAAATTTCGTGACCGGACGGCGCAATGTGCCGCAGCGTGACAAAGAGGTCGATGTCCGAGGGCGTCGTCGGGCAGCCGGCCTCGGGGGACACGCTGACGTTGAGATGGGCCACGACGGGGCCGGTGATCTCGGTCTCGTGGGCAAAGGGCGCCGACGTGAACTGGACGAGCTGGGGGTGTTCGAGGGTGCCGAGTGCTTTGTAGGACAGTTTTTGTGGGCGTGTCGACAGGGCCGCCAGCTGCTGCGCGTCCGGGGTGAACCCCCGGTCGGGCGTCAGGTACCACTTGGTCCACTGCGTGCGCGCCAGTGGCCACTCGTTCTCGGCGCGGCGGGGAAATGCTTTTTTCTCTTGCTCGGGGTTGTTGAAGGGGACGTCGCCCTTGCGCAGGACCAGGTCAACAGGGGGCACTTGTCCCCTGGTCCAGCCGTCGCGGTCGTCGCCCTTGAGGAAGGCGTCCAAAAAGGACTGCTGCACGGCCACCTCTTCCCGGTAGTAAAAGGGCAGGTCGTGGCGGCCGGTGATCATGCGCAGCCACTTTTGAGCGGACCCGGCGTGCGTGTAGCCCTCGAGGTTGCCGCGCAGGTGCAGCAGAATGCCGCCCCAGTTGCCGACGGACAGCAGCGGCACGTCAATGTCGCCCATGTCGTACTCCTTGGAGGCATAGTACGCCTCGTCGCGGAACCGGTGCCGCTGGTTGTCCACGGTCTGGTCGCGGCGGTTCTGGGCGCGCTCCTCGGCCGACAGGTTGCCCTCGATGGTCTCGGGCGACGTCTTGGGGCGCTTGGGGCCGCCGCCGCCGCCAACGTCCGACACCATGATAATTTCTTCGTCGGCCGGCCGGCCATACTGGTTGGCCACGACCTGGCGGTTCCACCAAAACTTGATAAAGTTGTTGGACAGAATGCCGCCGTGCCGGCACCGGTCGCGGTAGTAGTCGGACATGCCCTCCCAGGGAACGATGGCGGCCAACCCTCTGGGTTTGCGGGCGGCCACGCGCCACTGGCTGCCGGCGTAGTAGCTGATACCCAGCAGGCCGACCTTGCCGTTGGACCAGGGCTGGTCGGCGGCCCACTCGACGACCTCGAAAAAGGCCTCGCTGGTGCCGCGCGACATGGTGTCGAGGTAGCCGCGCGACTGGCCGATGCCGCGCTCGTCGGCGCGCACGACGGCATAGCCCTTGCTGGTCCAGAAGGCCGGGTCGGGCGTCTCCCAGGCGGAGTGGACGGACTTGTGCTCGGGGTTGACCTCGTCAAACGACTTTGGATGGAAGCTTTTCGGTTAGCCACTGGAAAAAATGATTTGGGTCTTATAAAACTCACTCGCCGTAGTAGGCATCTTTTCCGTAGGGCCCGTAGGTCACGAGCACCGGCACAGGCCCCGCGTTCTTGGGACGGTAGACGTTGCACCGCACCAGCCCGTCGCCGGCCTTGAGCGCCACCGTGCAGTTCTGCTCAAAGATGTAGGCAAACGAGGTATTGTCGACCTTGTGCAGGTCGGTGCGGATGGGATTCGGCATGGTCTCTGCTTTGTCTTGTTTGGCTGTTTTCTTTGATTTTTCGGTTGGTTAGTAGTGTTTACTCGTGATATTTGCCAGATCATGATCTATATTATACCATTATACTATGATAGATAGAGCCAAGCTACAATCATCTGCCGTTACCCTTGCCCATAGTGCTATGCTAGCTCGCGTTCGACCAACCCCGGAGTGGAGACATCAATAATGAGGAGAAGAGAAGCAAGACAGTCGATCTCGGGATGTGGGGGACTAGTTGCTAACATTCCGTGCGGCACGCCCGAGCCCCCTCATCAGCTGCACGAGGTTCTCGACCAGCGGAGACAGGGATTCTTCCATCATGTCAGGCGACGACCCCTTGGTGGCAAAGTTCCGCTCCAGCAGCTCCACTACCACGTCCATGACCGCCTCGGGATCGGACAGAGGGACGAGTGGGTTGGCCGCCTCGCCCACCCCTGCTTGCCGACACTGTCCAATGCAGGGCGTGCCTTTACCGAGCGTGACAAAGCGCTGCAGGGCCGGCGACTCTGCACCATCAAGGTAGAGTGTCTGCGGTGGCAGCGACGACGACGCCGAGTAGCTGGTGCTCGTGCTGCTGATGCTCTGGTTGCGTGCCGCCCTGCTCTGGCTCGCCAGCGGGTGCTCGCCCGAACTAGAGTTCACTGCCGTCCTGGCCTGCGAGATCACACCGTAGGCCCACAGCGTCAACCCGGCGTGGTAGACGGCCACCGTGTAGAAATTGTGCAGCTGTTTCACGGGGAACGCGGCCGCCGCACGCAGCACCTGCCCGGCGTGCCACACGGCCAGGCGCGCCTCGCGGCTGGCGACCCACTGCTGCAGGTCGGGCAGCACGCGGCGCGCCTCCTCGACGTCGCCGCGGCCGGCAAACAGCTGCAGGTCGGCGAAGCTGCAGTGCAGGTTGACGTGCAGCAGCTCGAGCACGAGGCTGGTCTCGGGGCCGAGCGGCTGCGGCGCCTCGGCCATGCTGATGCGGACGTGCTGCAGCATTTGTAGGAGTTCCTGGTGGCGGACGGTGTTGGCGCCGCCGTATTGTTGTTGTTGGTGCGGTTGGCCAGGCAGTCGTTGCGTATCACCGCTGCCTCCACCGCTGCCGGTGCCTATGCCGCCGCTGTCCATGCCTTGCGCACACGGACTGCCGCCACCGCGATGACGCATCACCTTCATGAGCTGCAGGTGGTGCGAAATCATCCCCCACAGCCCAAACAGGATCACGAGGCTGGCAAACGGCACGTCAAAGCAGTCTGGCAGCTCGGTCGGGTGCTGCAAGTAGTCAACGAGGCTCAAGTGTGGGTTCTCGGGCGGCGGCGGCGCGGCGCTGCTGCTACTACTGCTACTGCGGCGGCGGCTGCGGCGGAGGCAGACCATCTTCCACTGCTCGGGCGTCTCGGCCGTCCAGAGGTCGCGCGCCGCCGGGAACGGCAGCAGCATCTCGGCGTACGACAGGATGGGCGTCGTCTGCATGGAGATGGACACCTGCGTGTCGCACACAAACGCATGGAACGCGAGGCGGCGAAAGCTTTCTTGCTGGCACCAGGCCAGCCACTTTTGGCGTAGCGGCTCGCCGGTGTCCTGCGCTGTAGCCAGCGGTGCACTCCGCTGCGCGTGCTGGAACCGGCCCGCGCGCCGCAGCATCGTCAGCACCACCTGCGTGTGGCTCTCGGCAATCTCCATCTTGCGCTTGATGCCGCTCCACAGCCCAATCTGCAGCTCGCACAGAAAGGCCTGCAGCAGCCAGAGCTCGCGCGTCGTCGCGTTGGCGTCTTCGCACGTGGTCACGAGCGTCGTGCGCACGGCTTCTTGCATGGCGTACCCGAGCTTGCGGATGGCGCGCAGGTCGGCCGCCGTCGTGGTCGTGGCGCCGGCGGCCACCAGCGCGCCCAGCAGCTCGGGTCGCTGCCCGTTGTTGGGGCGAAAGGTCGGCGCGTGGATGTACGCGTCGGTCTGCTGCTGGTGGTGCACAAAGAAACACTCGACCAGGTCGCCCAGCAGCTCGGCCGTGGGGAAGCTGCGCACCACAAACGCGATGCGCTCGGGCCCGCACGTGCGCATGATCATGGCCAGCAGCTCGTCGCGCGTCGTGCGGTTGAGCGTCTCGCGCAGGCAGCGGCGGTCCAGGCTGATGCGCGTGTCGGGCGGCGAGGACCCGGCCTCGTCCGTCAGGATGGCCAGGTGCTCCATCTGGGCATACGACTGGTCCTGCTGCGCGGGCAGCCAGATGCCCAGGGCCGACCGCCGGAACGCCTCGACGCCGAGGGCGACCGGCCCCGGACCCTCTTTCGGTCGCTGCTGCAGAGGGTGTCCGTTGTTGTTGTTGTTATCTGGCTGGCTGTGGAGCTGTGCTGCAGCGTGTTGTTGTTGAGGGTAGCCCTGCTGCATCGCGGCAGCCGTCGTCGCGGGTGCGGATGCCGGTGCCACGATGGAAGATACGTGCTGCTGCTGGGGACTCTGAAACGGCGGCGGCTCCGACTGTGGCGGCTGTATTATCATGGCGTTGGCGCCCGCGCCCCCTCCAGGGAATAGATCCCCGCAGAGCTGGTCCAAAAACCCATAGTCCGTGTCGTTGAGCGTAAAGTCGGCGTCCACGCGAAAGTCCAGCAGGCCGCTCGGCGCACTGTAGTCCATGGGCATGAAGTTGGGGTGCGGGTACGCGGGCATCATGACTTCGCGCAGAAAGCCCGACATGTCCTGGGCGAGAGGGTCCAGCATGGGCGGTGCTGGCATCTGCATATCTTGGTCGGGCGTAGTGTGTGGTAGATGGGTGTGCATCACGCTGGGTTGTTGTAGGTGTGTCGTAGTAGTAGGAGTGGGAGTAGTAGGGTCGTGTGTGGAAACGTCAATGCTCATATCGCCGGCATCCGATGCAGGCATGGCCGTCTCATCATTGGGGCTGTTGACCTGCACGGCGGTTGACGCATCGGACGCGTTGGACGTGGACGTGGCCGCCTTCTCCGCCTCGTGCAGGTCGCTGGCGTATTCGCAGGTGAGGCCGCGCTGGCTGCAGCGGCTGCACGGCTTTTGGTCGTCGCACTTGATCTTGGCCGCCGCGCAGAGCCTGCAGGCCTGCGAGACCCGCGACGTGCTGCTGTACTGCCGCTTGCTGGACCGGCTGCCGTCGGTCTCGGCATCGTGGCAACTGCGATGTCGCTTGAGGAGGTCACTGCTCACGTCAGTCGGCATTATATCAAGGGAAGAACTTCAACAGGAACACGCACGGCCGGCCAAAGGCCTTGCTGCAGATCTCACACCGGAACGGCCGCTCCTGCAGGTCTATAGTCGTCAGTCAGATTCCCTATAAATATCCAACACAGCGAGAGACGGACGTGACCGGACGTGTCGCGCCAGGTGGTCGACGCGCGTGTATGTTCCGCCGCATGCCGTGCACTGGAAAGGGCCGCCCTGGCCGGCCTGCTTCTGCTGTCGTTTCTCCATGGCGATGCGGAAATATCTGACACTATGATTCTCTTGACGAGATCTAGAGATCTAGAGGAGGAGGCTACGACAGAGTATTTCACCGACGCAGAATCAAAGTGGCAAATATGGTCTTGCGAAACAGAGCTTCTCCGCAACTACGCATGCGGGGAACCGGCCTAGTTTCTCCGCCCATTCCCTCCCTGGCGTAGCCCGTTTACGTCGTAGACCGCTCTGCTGCCAGCACTGGCCGGCATGCAATCCACGGACCGACTATGCTGGATACAAGGGTGATGCAAGGGTGGTGCAAGGGTGCTGTCACGCAGCAATTGTTGGGAGTCACACGCTGTCATGAACAAAGGGAAACGTTGCCTTGCAGGTCCTAATGCTATGCTATTATCTATACTCGGAGTACTCGTAGTATTGATTTATAGTCTACCAGACATCACCAAAAGCCTATCTATAATTCGGAATCGTCTCCTCCGAGTTGTCCTTCAGCACCGTGTCCCCAAACACCAGCGGCTCGGCCGGCTGCAGCACGTACAGCATGCGCGCCCAGCTCGTCGCGCTCGTGTTGCGCCACGCGTGGTTCGTGCCGCGCTGCACGCTGATGTCGCCGCGCTTCATCAGCCGCGTCACGCCCGAGTCCAGGATGAGCTCGACCTCGCCCTCAATCACCACGCCGTAGTCCAGGCTGATGGTGCGGTGCATCGGCGACAGCGCACCCGGCCGCATGTCCACCACGCGCAGCACCGAGCCCGTGCCGATGGCGATGCCCGGCAGGTTCTGGGTGTACTTGGCATAGGTGCCGAGATCCTCGTCGGCCGACAGCTGCACGGGGAACTTGTCCGTGGCGTAGCAGAGCGCAAACTCGGCGCCGTCGGGCAGGACGGTGAAAGGCGCCTCCTCGGGGATGGCGCTGGAAAAGGCCGTCTTGCCGTCGGGGGTGTGCGTGGTAATGAACCGCTGGATGGGTCTGATGTCTTTTTCGGACTGAGGCATTTTGTTTTTTTTTTTGTTTTCTCTCTGAAGTTGCGAGTAGTTGGTTCAATGGTGGGTGGCTAAAGAAAATGCTCCTGATTTGACTGTAGTCTGCAGCCAATACTTGTACTAGACACTTATATCCGGACAGCACCATCACGACAACTGACTAGTGAGCCGAGGTGGAGGGACATGCCGTGAACCCCTGACGTATCGTATGCGGAGAAGTAGAAATATCAATAGTTGCAACGCGTGGCTAGTGTCTGGAGGAAGCACGGGTTTACGGCAGTTACTGTAGTGCTGGGGAAATGGAAGAAGGGTTTATCAGATAGATGTTTTTTTTTAAAAAAAAAACAAACAGACGAATGCCAAAAATCTAATAGTTGTTTGATTACAAATATATGCAGTTAAATCATAAGAAAACTAGATAGATGAAAAAGAAATGCCAAAAATAATCTTATTTGCTTGATTACAAATATATGCAGTAAAATCATTAGAAAACCAAATAATCTTTTTTTTTAAAAGGAACAGACAAAAACAGAAATGGTCTGATAATTGCTTGAATAAATAAATCCTGTAAAATCAAAAGAAAACTACACAACAGCCGCGGCCCTCCACGCCCCAATGGTAAACTGGCTGTTGCACATGTTGGTCAGCTCCCAGTCCTCCGCACCTAGGACGCCCGGCTGGCCCTGGTCCGGCAGCGCACCCGCCGCGCCCGCGACAAAACACAGCGCCATAAAGTGGTCGTCGGTCGCGTGCGCATCGCGGAACAGCGGGTGCTTCATGAGCCGCGTCACGCGCCGGCGCAGGCCCGGCCCGCCGCCCCGGCGCAGCACGTCCTCGACGCTCTGCCGGAACTCGAGCGCCCAGGGGCCCGGCGGCGTCGGCTGCGCGAAGTTGTCGCCGTACTGGATCATGGGGTCCCACACGTTGCGGTACAGATTGTGCACGGCGCCGCCCGAGCCGATCAGCAGGTAGCCCTGCTCGCGGAGCGGCCGCAGCGCGGCCCCCACGCGCATGTGGTAGTGGGGGTCGTAGCGCGGGTTCATGGACACAATGGTCGTGGGGGGGCAGCCGCCGGGGAACATGCGGATGAGGATGAGGTAGGTGTCGTGGATCCAGTTGAAGCCTGGGTTGGCGCGGGCGCGGAAGCCGGCGGCCGCCAGCAGGTCGACGCAGCGGTGGCCGGTGGCGACGTCGGGGTGGAGGGCGTAGTCCTTGTACTTGGACGGGTGGACATAGGCCACGGGGCTCTTGGAGGGGTCTGGGTTGGTGGCCACCTCGATGGCATCGTCGTTGGAAGCCCAGTGGGCGCCCTGTTTGTTAGAGGTGTTCGTCATCATCACGAAGACGTCAGACGCACCATAATCACAACACCCTTGATGCCGTTGGCCAGCGCCTCGTCGCCGCACTTCTTCCAATAGTCGGCCGACTGCGACGCCTCGCCGAGCATCATGGTCGATCCATGCGAAAAAAAGTGTACGGGCGTGGGCGTCATCTTGGTGAGCTGAGCATCTGCTTACTCTGAAGAGGAGGAGGAAAGTGGGACAACGTCGGTCACAGTCGGTCACAGTTGATGATAAATCTGCTTACTCTGCAGAGGAGGAACAAAGTTGGTCAAGTTGGTCAGAGCTGATGATAAATCTGCATGCTTTGAGACAAAAACGGTGATATCCTGCTTACTTTCTTATCTCGTTTCAATACTCGGCCAGTCCTCGGCCAATCATGGCCATAATACGACACAACTGATGCGTGTTGCTCGATGCCGTGGTTCGCAGCCGGCTGCGCTTTACACGTCGGATTCCGGGAAGTGGAGGAGGAGAACCAGAGTCAGGCGGACCCCGGATTCACATCAGACGGTCTCATCACCACGCTAGTCCCCAATATAGCAACAATTTGTCTTACACCCATCCACACCGCATCAGCTCACGTAATGCCATTACTCACTAGTGTGGCCGTTTCGGCTTGATCTATGCGAAGGCAGCTCACTAGCAGCTCTTGGCCTCTTGGAAGGAGGGGTGGACTATACTTTCTCGTAAAGACTGAAAAAAGGACAAAGCCCGAGCCAAACCGTCAAAAGACTCGGACAGACAGGACTCTAACGTATTCGCTTTCGCTAACCATAACCCGCAAAGACCACAAAGACCACAAAGACCACAAAGAAATTCCAAAGAAATCAAAAAAAAAAAAAATCATGACTGCGAACCAAACGGCGCCGGTGACAGTGCCGCTGATCATCGACGGCAAGGACAGGGCCACGGAGGGTGATGTGTTCACGGTAGTATCGCCCGGCAGTGGCCAGGTCGTCTGGACCGCCGCGTCCGTGTCGCCCGCAGAGGCAACCGCTGCGGTCGAGGCGGCCCAGAATGCGTTTGCGTCGTGGTCGGCCTCGAAGCCGGCGACGCGACGTGCCATCCTGCTGCGCGCGGCCGAACTGCTCGAAGCGAGGGGCGAGGCGCTGCAGGCGTGCATGGTCGAGGAGACGGGCATGGCGCCCGGGTTTGCTGCGTTCAACGTCGGCAATGCGGTCGAGATGACGCGCGATGCAGCCGGGCGCATTAGCGGCGCATTGAGCGGCAGCGTGCCCATTGCCGAGCACGACGGCACGCACGCCCTGGTCGTGAAGGAGCCGTATGGTGTCATTCTAGGAATCGCACCCTGGTAAGGTTACTCTGTGGATAAGACTAAAAGATAAACAAAAGACTGACAGGTTACATAGGAACGCCCCCATTATTCTCGGACTACGGGCCGTTCTCTACGCCATCGCCACCGGCAATACGTGCGTGCTCAAGGGAAGCGAGCTGTCGCCGCGCTGCTTCTACCTCATCGGGTGCGTGCTCCGCGACGCCGGCCTGCCCGAGGGCGTGCTGAATGTGATCTATCACCGCCCGCAGGACGCCGCGGCCATTACGACGCTGCTGATCGAGCACCCGGCCGTCAAGAAAATCAACTTTACCGGCAGCACGGCCGTGGGCGCCATCATTGCGCAGGCGGCCGGCCGCGTCCTCAAGCCCGTGCTCATGGAGCTCGGCGGCAAGGGCAGCGCCATTGTGTGCGCGGATGCCGATCTGGCCAAAGCGGCGTCGCAGTGTGCTCTCGGTGCTTTTCTCAATGTGCGCTTTCTCTTTTTTTATTTTTATTTTTTATTTTTTATTTTTTTACGATTTATGCCAAATACTGACGTACTGACTGACGCAGGCCGGCCAAATTTGCATGTCGACGGAGCGCATCCTGGTCCACGAGAGCATCGCCGAAACGTTTATCGAGCAGCTCAAGACGAGCGCCACCCAGATGTTTGGCGGACAAGTGGCCCAGGCCCTGGCGCAGCCCGTCGGCGCCCAGAAGATGGACACGCTCGTCAGTGACGCGCTGGCCAAGGGTGCCTCGGTGCTCCACGGCACGGCCACGCACGAGAGCGTCTCGGAGACCACCGCCGCCGCGCACCGCCGCATGCAGCCCTTTATCCTGGGCGGCGTCCGCAAGGACATGCTGGTCTACGAGACCGAGAGTTTTGGGCCGCATGTGTCGGTCATCCCCGTGGCGTCCGACGACGAGGCCGTGGCCATTGCCAACAGCTCCGAGTACGGCCTCAGCAGCGCCGTGTTCTCCGAGGACCTGGCGCGCGCGCTGCGTATCGCCGGCCGCCTGGAGTCAGGCGCCGTGCACATCAACAACATGACCGTCCACGACGAGGCGGGCCTGCCCCACGGTGGCGTCAAGAGCAGCGGCTTTGGGCGGTTCAATGCGGACGCGGGCCTGGACGAGTTTCTGCGGACCAAGACCATTACGTACCGGCTGTAGTTTACGATGGTAGCGATAGCGATAGCGATAGTATAGCCATGTTTTAATGAAAGCAACGTTTGAATTTAGAATACATCTATCTAGTACTCGCCACCGAGGTCATAGCAGAAAATCTTTCCATTGCTCAGCTTGCCCGCTGTCATGGTCCAGGTTCTGTGGAATGCCTTTTTAATTAGTTGGAGCTGTCATCTCGAAACCCGAAAATCGATGGAATAAAAACACACCGTCACCACCTGAATGCCAAAAAACATGGTGCGGATAAACATCTGCTCTCCGCGGTTGCTGAACACGATGCGCTCGGCCGGGTCGAGGTGCGTGTTGATGGGACGGTAGGCCGGCACGCGACGATGGTCCGTGGGCCAGTCCGGGGGGTTGCTGACGCCGGTTTGCTCGGCCGTCCGTGGCACGTCTACCGGCCCTTCTGCCGCGGGAGGACTCGAGTGGTGCAGCTCATAGTCGACCAGCACGCGGCTATGGGAAAGATTGGTGGTCGTGCGTGTGGTCGTGCTTGTTGCCATTGTGGCTGTTGTCGCTGTTGTCTGCGGATGAAGCAAGGCTGATCGTGTTGTTTAATGCGCAGTCGAATATGACTGTCAATTGCAATTCCCAACCCGCCGAGGAGGAATAGATTCACCGTAGGTTTCATTTCCCCTCTTAACATGTGCCACGGTGCCACGGTATACGCGGGTGGTCGCAGTGGATGGCGTCCCGGGATGTGGGGGAGTGACACTTGATCATGTGTAGTCAATTAGTTCATCCCGATGTCATGGTGGCATACTCGTATTGACGCGAGCAAGAACAGCCTTTTTTTAATGATCAGACTTTAAGCTTATTATTCTGACTTGAGTTCGCCAGAAAACAAAAGAGACAAAACAGAAAATAATATAAAAAACTATTACCAGCCAACAACAACGCCCATGCCTCAATCACCACAAGCAACGCTCCCGGAACTGTACGAGTCGTTCTCCGATGGCCGGCTGACAAACGCCTACTACCGCCGCGAGCAGCTCGCGCGTCTGCGGCAGACACTGGTCGAGTCGCGGCCGGCCCTACTGGCGGCCACGGTCCAGGACGCGCCCAGCGTCACGCCTGCCGAAGCCTTTGTCGAGCTGTACATGACCATTGCCGCCATCAAGCAGTTCCATGACAGCCTCCAGCCGTCGGACGAGCTGGCCACGGAGTACAGCATTGCCCACGGGCGCGATGCCGCCGACGCGCGCGCCGGTGTCGGTGTGGTGGCCATTGTCCCGCAATCCCACCACAGTCTGCTGTACTCGGTGATGGTGCCGTTGTCTGCCGCGATCACCGCCGGCAACTGCGTGGCTGTTGTTGTGAGTTTTCCTCCCCCTTTATTTTTCGTATTATTGCTACTCATACTAACCATGCAGCTCGAGAAAACACTACTGGCTCTTCCTCCTCTTCTGGAGACAGCCATCAAAAGCTCGCTCGATCCTGGCATTTTTCAAATTGTGCCTCTCGCCAAAATTGCAGACGTGTCCGGCGACGGGTATATCCCAGTCGTCCAGACCGGCGATGCAGCCTTCCAGGACAAGCCGCATGCTCTGCTGTCACACAGTGCGGCATTGTCGATCGCTGTGGTCGACCGTACGGCAGACCTCGAGGCCGCGGCCCGGGCGCTCGTCGATGCCCGCATGCAGTTCGGCGGGCGGTCGCCGTATGCCCCCGATGTTGTCCTCGTCAACGAGTTTGTCAAGACAGACTTTGTGCAGGCCGTCGTGAAGCATGCCATTCGCTACATGGCCGACCTGAACGGCGGCGCCTATGCCAACGGCGACAGCAAACCGGCGGACAACAGAAAGCAAGCGAAGCCACCGCCAAAAGGCATCAAGACCGTCACATCCGGGTCCAATGTCAGCATTCTTGATGTGGTCGACAGGTATGTGGCTGATATCATTTTACATTATTGACACTGGCTGACTGAAATATAGACAAGCTTTGACCTCGGTCGGCAAGGTGCTCGAAGCAACCCTCTATATCCATGCCATCCGCAGTCTTGACGATGCCATCGAGGTCGCCAACGACCTCTCCCAAGGAGCGGCAGCCGCCGCCGCGTTTGCCTTTGGCGACCTGCCGACGTGCAAATACCTGCTCCAGTTTGTCAATGCCCACGTCGGCCTGGCCAACCACTTCCCAAAAGAACTTCTTGGTAAGTAGCACATCATGTATCGCCCATTACGTGGACATCTACTAACGCGTTTTCACTAGTCGGCCCCGTCGCGCCCAGCAGAAAGCAGCCCGCAAACCTCGCCCTTCGGTACGCACCTGACCTGTTCAGCGTGCCACGCCCGCGTTTTCTCCACAAGACGGACATGTCGCGGCAAGTGGACCAGCTGCTGGAGAGATCCGGTGCTGCAGTCCGGGCCCAGGAACAGGGTGGGTTGCTGAGCAAGCTGGCACTGGAAGACCGCGCGCCTGTCCGCCACATTGAGGGCTATTTCGAGAGCGCAGCCCTCGTCGGCATGGCCACGGTCGCTACGCCGATTTTGACGGGCATTGGTTTTGTTGCTTTTGTCGGCATTCGCAAGGCTCTCGCCGCCTGGAAGTAACGGACATAGTATGAGCAGAATAGCGATTGTATATACAGACTGAAGTACAATAACACAAAAATCTATGTCTACAAAATTTTTGATTTAGCAGCGATGGTGTCCATGTGGTCACCGGTTGTCAAATTCTCGGAATAGTCCCCAACAAGAGCCCAATCTCTTTATGCACGAAATGACTACTGCCAAGACATATGTCTTACTACGGACTTGGCAAGTTTTACTGGAAATCCGGGGAAGCCCCCAATGTTCAATATTAACACACTTGACAGATTTATTGCTACTAACTGCTGACAGCCATTGGTCGCCCACTAACAAGGGGCGAAACCCCAGATTGACCGAGGGTGGAGGAAGCCGGCCGGCCTTGTCTGCTATGCTACTTTTTGCGGGGGAAGACCAGCCAGACGCAGCCCAGCTCGGCATGTGGTACCAGCATCGCATTCTGGCCCTGCCGTGGTCACCGGAAAGCCATGCCCACCGTAGATAAAGGGGCCATCGAGACCGGGGCCGATCAGATGGAACGTCAATATGAAGCCAGCTGCCGCCCGGTCTGTTCATCTTCTTCTCCCTCTCTCTCCTTCATTACTTGCATCGACACCATTTTTTTCGGTGGTCACTGAACTACTATATCGACATGGCGGAATCTGCAGAATTCAAACCATCGGCCTCGTTACGCGAGGTCCAGTCATCCAGCGACAATGAGACCAACCTCAACACCCTGGGCCACGTCCGTCTCCGCGACAAGGACACAAAGGCCATCATCCTCATACCGACACCATCGGACGACCCGAAAGATCCTCTGAATTGGTATGCACAACAGCCGTGTCCCCTTTCTGTAGCACTGTGGCACGACTAACGCCCTGACAGGCCGTACGCGTTCAAGATCTACACCGCCATCGCCGTCTGCTTTGCCATGATCCTCTGCAACTTTCTGGCGGCCGGCCCGACGCTGGCCATCGCACAGACAGCCATGGACTTTTTCCCCAACTGGAAAGAGACCGGCCTCAACGGCCCCATTGCCAAGACGGCCTACTTTTTCAACTGCACGGCGCTCTTCCAGGGCCTGGGCAACCTGCTGTGGATGCCGCTGATCAACAAGTACGGCCGCCGCATCGTCTACGTGGCCGCCTTCACCCTGTATACCATCACGGCCGTCTGGTGTGCCGTGGCCACGCAGTATGCCAACTTCCTCGTCGCCCGCATCTTTATGGGCATCGCCGCCGGCGCCGGCGAGTGTCTGGCGCCGATTACCATCTCGGACATTTTCTTCCTCCACCAGAGAGGGACTGTGACAGCGTACGTCTGCGAGTCTCATTTTATTCTTATTTTATTTTTCAAACGTAGCAGCTAACAATATAGTTTGTACACCGCCTCCCTCAACCTCGGCGTGGCGTCGGGCGCCATCATCGACGGCTTCATCGTCAAGCTGCATCCCTGGCGCTACATCTACTACGTGGCCATTGCGCTCATCGGCGCCGTCACCATCATTGTCTACTTGACCTTTCCCGAGACCTCCTACAACCGCAGCCCCCACACGCAGGGCATCACGACCACGCTGCACGCCGAGTCGGGCGCCTACCACGACAAGGTCCAGGACGACAGCGGCAACGTTTCCTACATCCAGCGCGTGCCCAGCGGCCCCGCCATGAAGCCGCACCAGTTTTTGCTTGACGGCCTCCGGCTCAACCACGGCACCTTCACCGAGGAGTCGCTCTGGGCCATGGCGTGGCGGCCCGTGCTGCTGCTGGCCCTGCCGCCCGTGCTCTGGGCCACCCTCGTCATGTCTGTCACCATCGGCTTCATCACCGCCATCACCTCCAACGTCGCCCCCGCCTATGCCACCGCCTACGGCTTCGAGGCCTGGCAGGCCGGCCTGTGCTTCTTTGCCGCCGTCGTCGGCGCCCTGCTCGGCATCGTCCTCGGCGGCAACCTGTCCGACTGGGTCGCCGATTTTTTTACCAAGCGCAACAACGGCGTGCGCGAGCCCGAGATGCGCCTGCCCGCCATCATGGTCAGCGTCTTCACGGGGCCCCTGGCGCTCGCCCTCTACGGCGTCGGCATCAATAACAAGCTGCACTGGATGGTGCCCACCCTGGCCATTGGTTTGAGTAGGTTTTTTTTTTTCATTCCCTTCCACTGCTGCACCAGCTAACCGCCAAGTCAACTTTACCATCACCCAGGCCACAAATGTGTCGCTCGTCTACACCATCGACTGCTACCGCCCCATTGCCGGCGAGGTCGTCGTGACGCAGCTGGCCTTCAAGTCGTGCTTTGGCTTCCTCCTGGGCTTCTACACCAACCCCTGGGTCAACATTAGCGGATATGCCGTGGCCTACGGTGAGATGGCCGCCATCTGCGGCGGTATCCTGATCTTCTGGATCCCTCTCTACATCTGGGGCAAGCCCATTCGTGAGAAGACGATCCGATGGAAGATTATGAAGCACGCGCGCTGGGACCTCGACCGCGAAGTCGGCGAGTAACTACTGTATGCCCTCAGATTGGCTGTTACTGCTTCAGTTCTGTATTGTTTTGCATGCCACTTGTTTGTATTATCCGTATCTCTTGGGTTAAGTCAACCCGAATGCAAAGTGAATGGTTTTCTTTCACAGTCCATCCATCTCACAGTGGATCTACATAAAGGCAGCTTTCGACGTTTTATGCACAAGGACTGCGCAAGCGGAAGATCTGCACAAATACGAACAATACAACCTCAATCGCCATGTGTTTTTACACTACGCCGACCTGTTCCACCTGCACGGGCCCTCACCAAATCTCCAGGCACTCAATCATCCGAGAATTAAGCTTTTCAACAAGCTTTTTCAAGGACCGCTACTCATCTTGTAAATTTCAAATAGCCGACAAGCCCTTCACATTCAGCCGAAAGGCAGACATACCCAAGATCAGCCCAGCCAGTCGCGCACAGAGCTGAACACCAACCTTTTTCAAATAACTCGGTCGGAGCACGCTCTCAACGCCGCACTTCGGGCTTCTCACCAGGCGGGGCCTTTACGGGCCTGCACAAGGGTTGCAACCTGCCTGTTTCGGCCTCCGCTTGTCTACGAGTCGACCCGATGCCCGCCCCCAGCCATCGCTTTGCGGCCGTCGTGAGCGTCTCTGCGCTCTACATCGGCTTTGTTTGATCCCATTTTACTCGCGCAGCTCCCTAAACAAGTATAGATAGATTATCACCCTGGTCCATGCACGTTGATATTTCCGTGAATATCCCCCAAGGTCTACTCGCCAAAAGAAGACTATCGGTATCTCTCCCCGGGACCCTGATAAGCGACCCCTGGCCTTTATCCAGCGGTGGACTGCGCTCGCGATTTGCGCTCGTATACGAATAGCACCTACTGCATTGTGTCGCGATGTTGCGCGCAGATCAGAGGACGAAGAACCTTCCTAACTGGGCTGCAGGCCTGCATGGCTCATGGGCCCTGCCCGACTGCAGCGGCTGTAAGACAGTAATAAGAGACGGTTCGCCGCTCTCTCTCTCTTCCTCGCTTTTTTCAATCTGTGCTCCCTCTTTCTCATGCTTCGGAGGAAGATCAAATAGTGCATTCCAAGTCAAGCTGCTCTACCACCAAGATGCTCGCCCGGACCCTTGTCTTGGCGCTGGCGGCCGGCGTGGCGCTGTCCAGCCCGATTCGCCGCCGTGAAGTGCCGTCCACCCACCGCCTTCATGAGCGCCACGCCGACCACTGGTCGTCGGCCTGGGTCAAGCGCGCCAAGGTGCCTGCCAACACCATGCTGCCCATGCGTATTGGCCTGACCCAGAGAAACCTGGATGCCGGCCACGACCTGCTCATGGATATGTATGTGGTTTGTTTTTACTCTCTCTATCTCTCTCCCTCCAATACTAACCTCTCAGCTCCACGCCGGGCACCAGCAAGTTTGGCAAGCACATGACCGCCGAGGAGGTCGCCGACTTCTTTGCGCCGGAGCCGTCCACGGTCGCTGCCGTCCACGACTGGCTCACCAGCCACGGCATCTCGGCGGACCGCATCGGCCTGTCCGTCAACAAGCAGTGGCTGCAGTTTGACGCCACGGCCGACGAGGCCGAGAGCCTGCTGTATGCCGACTTTTACGTGTGGGAGCACGCCTCGGGCTCCCACGACATCTCCACCGAAGCGTACCACGTGCCCAGTCACCTGCGCGAGCACATCGACTACGTCACGCCCGGCGTGCGGCTCCGGTCGAAGCGCGCCGAGGCCACGTCGAACCTGCTGTCCAAGCGCGGCGACAGCAAGTTTGATCGTGCCCGGCCGTTTGTCACCAAGCTGCCGGGCTTCCCGCACCCGAATGCGACGACCTGCTCTCTCTACGTCACGGCCAACTGCACACAGAGTGAGAATTGCTTTCGGTCAGAGACTCAATTGTGAATGTGATCTGACTAACACGCCATAGACCAGTACAGCATTCCTGCTCCGCAGACGGCCGTCAAGGGCAACGAGCTCGGCATCTTTGAGAGTCTCGACGTACACTACAGCCGCAAGGAGCTCGACATCTTCTTTAGCACTCTGTACCCGTACGTCTCCCTTCGCAGCACGTTTATCATCTGATACTATGGACTGACCTGGACAGCCACATTCCCAACGGCACATACCCCGAGGAGCGCCTGATTGACGGCGCCATCGGTGCCATTGAGGACTCGGACGAGGATGTGCCGCTGCTGCTGGAGGCGCCGCTCGACTTTGACTCGGCCTGGCCCCTGATCTACCCCCAGGGCACCGTGCTCTTCCAGGAGGACGACGAGGTCTACGAGTCGCAGGGCGGCTTCAACGGCTTCTGGAACACGTTCCTCGACGCCATCGACGGCAGCTACTGCTCGTACTCGGCCTACGGCGAGACCGGCGACTGCACGGACCCCGCGTGCAGCGACCCGGCCTACCCCAACCCCAACCCGGACGGCTACCAGGGCCAGCTGCAGTGCGGCGTCTACAAGCCCACCAACGTCATCAGCATCAGCTACGGCGCCACCGAGGCCGGCCTGCCCGACTACTACATGAAGCGCCAGTGCAACGAGTGGATGAAGCTGGGCCTGCAGGGCGTCACCGTCGTCATGTCCAGCGGCGACTCGGGCGTCGGCGGCAAGTACTGCTACGGCGACGACGGCAAGATCTTTGAGCCCGACTTTGCCTCCACCTGCCCCTACGTCCTGTCGGTCGGCAGCACCGAGTGGGACCGCGCCGCCAACGCCACGGGCGCCGAGCAGCCCTACGAGCCGCTCACCGAGGTGGCCACCGCGCGCTTCGCCAGCGGCGGCGGCTTCAGCAACGTCTTTGGCATCCCCGGCTACCAGCGCGCTGCCGTCAGCGCCTACTTTGACCAGGTCGAGAGCGCGCTCCCCTTCCAGGGCTACCACCACTTCGTCGCCGACGGCGACTTCTCCAACGTCACCGGCGGCCTCTACCACCACGGCGGCCGCGCCTACCCCGACGTGGCGGCCGTCGGCGATCGCCAGGTCGTCTACTCCAACGGCTCGTGGTATCTCGTGGGCGGCACCAGTCTGTCGGCGCCAGTGTTCGGCGCCGTCCTGAACCTGATCAACGAGGAGCGCCTGACCCATGGCAAGAGCACCCTCGGGTTCATCCACCCTATCATTGTGAGTTGATCTCTTTTGGTCTTTCCATTTCTACATCACCAGCACACCAGCTAACCACAATTCTCACTCCAGTACCAACACCCTGAAGTCTTCACCGACATCACGGTGGGCAGCAACCCCGGCTGCCAGACTACCGGCTTCCCCGCTGCCAAGGGCTGGGACCCCGTCACTGGTCTCGGGTAAGTCTTTTTCTCATGAACCACGATCCATGCATATCCGGGTCTGTTCCAAAGCTAACTTTCTTCTCGTAGATCTCCCAACTACCCCAAGCTTCGGGATCTCCTCTTCAACGCCTAGTGCCGAGATTCGGATGTAAATCGGGAAATTTTCAAGCACTTGTAATGAGTGATATGTGACACGTCTATATAGCTCTTCAAATAGCGAGTTGGTAAAGCATCTCAAAGTGTCTGTCCCAGCAGTCGCGCATTGTATTTATGCCACATAATAGGGGGTGTTATCAATGCTGACTGGCGTCTACTTTATGGGTTTATATTTGGTCATCAAATTATCTGGGCATGCAAAATATGAAAAAATGAATTCATATTTACGATCTTATTGTGAAATCTAGTTGCAATATTCACACGGTCGAGAGGACTAATTTACAAACTATAAAACGTGTACCTTTCCATTAGGATGTAAATTACCTCAAATACTTTGTTTTCCCCTGTCTGTTCGAATTAGATCAGACAATATTTACTTTGAATATTAACCGCTTTTCATATAGTGATAAAGCGACATATGAATTCGAAAAAAGTAGATGGTGACCAACGTTGACAGTGTTGACCGCGATATAGTTTGAGAGAAACGTTACTGCACTTACTCGCACTGTGGCAGAATGACTAATTGCATCACGTGAATAAGGTGCACAAAAGTGGATACAATGAGTCGGCTAGACCTGTTTCGCCACTCTGCGATAACGCGACTGGATCAACTCCACACGTTAGGGGCGTTTTACTCGTACGCGCTCATACATGATATTCAACTACGATATCCAGACTGAGTCGGTTTGAGGAGGAGAGAGAACGTCATAGGCATTCAGTTCCAACTCATTTCTTTACTGGTGGAAATATCCCTCCTGGGAACAGCAGTTATGGGGAGTAACGAACGGTCGAAGCCGGTGGTGAAGGCGGAAGAGGTGGCGACGACGCGCGTGGCCAAGCGGGCTGCGTCCGATGAACCAGAAACGGCATCGGACGCCAAGAGACTCAAGAGCACACATGAGATCGTCGAGTCTCCTGCAGCAAGGGACGCGTCAGGGACACCGGCTGCAGAGACAGCTGCCGGCGAGGCTGTCAAGTCCGAGGCCGGTGAGGCAGACTCGGTACCGACACCGGCACCGGCGCCGGTGAACCCAATACGGGTCCCATTCCCTGAGAAAGTGAGTGCGATTGTGTCGTAATCTTGAGATTGACCTAATATTGACCATCTTTGATAGCCCGCGGTGCTGGAAGAACGGAATGGAGACATCCAATTCCGGGTGGTCAACAACGACGGCGAGCGCGAGAGCAACATCATCCTGACGGGTCTCAAGAACCTGTTCCAGAAACAGCTGCCCAAGATGCCCAAGGACTACATTGCGCGGCTCGTGTACGACCGCACGCATGTGTCGATTGCCATTGTACGCAACCCGCTGGAGGTGATTGGCGGCATTGCCATCCGGCCCTTTAACGAGCGCAAGTTTGCCGAGATTGTGTTTTGCGCCGTGTCCTCGGATCAGCAAGTCAAGGGCTATGGCGCCCATCTGATGGCCCATCTGAAAGACTATGTGAAGGCGACGTCGCCCGTGATGCACTTCTTGACGTATGCCGACAACTATGCCACGGGCTACTTCCAGAAGCAAGGCTTCACCAAGGAAATCACCCTCGACAAGCCCCTCTGGATGGGCTACATCAAGGACTACGAGGGCGGCACGCTCATGCAGTGCACCATGGTGCCGCGGGTCCGGTACCTGGAGGTCGGCCGGCTGCTGCTCAAGCAGAAAGAGACGATCCGCGCCAAGATCCGGCCGCTCAGCAAGAGCCACATCGTCCACCAGCCGCCCGCGCAGTGGGCCAGCGGCCAAGTGACGCCCATCGACCCGCTGTCCATCCCCGCCATCCAGGCCACGGGCTGGTCCCCGGACATGGATGCCCTCGGCCGCGTGCCGCGCCATGGTCCGCATTTCAACGAGCTGCGCCGGTTCCTGTACCAGATCCAGAACCACAAGCAGGCCTGGCCCTTCCTGACGCCTGTCAACCGCGACGAGGTGCCCGACTACTACAACGTGATCAAGTCGCCCATGGACCTGTCGACCATGGAGGAGAAGCTGGAAAACGACGGGTACAATACGCCGCGGGACATGATCGACGACCTGAAGCTGGTCATCAACAACTGTCGGCAGTACAACGATGCCACGACGGTCTACAACAAGTGTGCTGTGCGGTTGGAGAAGTATATGTGGACGTTGATCAAGGAAGTACCCGAATGGTACGATCTGCTGGAAAACTAGTCTTTTTTTCCTTTTCCTTTTTTATTTTTATTTTTTTTTGCTTGCGTGAAATTCCGGGTTTTGTTGCTGGAGAGCTGTACTGTTTATTTTCGACGGCGTTCTTATGGGACTGGATATTTTGTACAATCTAAGGCGTACCTCCGCGTTTATTTTATCAAACATGCAAATTCCCGTATCCTATGTGATGAATAGCAAAAACCTGGAAAAGTACCATCAGCACAATGACTAGGGCGAACAAAATAAAGTAAGTACCCGACTACCTCCGAACAAGACATCAGATCGATATAGTCGATCACACAAAAAGTGACTCTCGTATTCTTGCAGATGGTACGAGAGGCTTCCACCACCACGGAAAGCGCCAAAGTACACCGAAAAGCTGCTCCGTTCATCAACTAAATACGAGTCCGTCGTTCTTCGAGTTCTGCTTCTCCATAATACTTAGTGGCGAATGCAAAGGCCCACACACAAAAACTTGCCCAGTTTCTGCCGTTGTTTGGCCGTAAAAGCATCAGCTGTGGGACACTTTTGTCATCGTCGCGAGCACGTTGATCTTTGTCTCTTGACACTACTGGTATTCAGAGACATCTATCCGGCTTATCCGTTCGGGCTTCATACCCACTATATCGAAACTCTTGTCAAATCTCGGTGACTGGTTAAAAGGATGTATCGTGTGACAAGATACAAAGAGTCTTATTATTGCCGAATCAGGAAAATTACTCTTACAATCTCACAAGTAGGAGTAGAAAACACACAAGTACTCCGTGGGAGTAAAGCAGAGATAACAGATATTTGGATTTGGGAAAATTTCTTCCAAATTTTCCAACAGGGAGTAAATATGGCAAAAATATGTATCTGATATCAAGTGTACGAGTTCAACTACATTGGAATAATTTCAAATAGTGTATTTTTTAAAATGTTACTGAGTATGGTTGAAGATCATGACATGCACCTTTTTTGTGTTGATAGCAGTCATTTTCACAAGATAGATTCCGGATGTAATGACAAAAAGAAAAATGTATTATTGATGGTACATAACTTCTAGGCAGGCATACAGGCCAGAAAGCCGAGTACTATCATTAAATAGTAAAAAACCACAAGCCTCCCCCCAGGTGACGAAGAAAAAGGGGACGATTAAGAGGTGGAATTGGGGTGAAAAAGTTGTCGTTGAGGATCAAAGCTCGGTCCACCCCTTACAGAAGGACGACGGCACCCACCATGACAGCGAAGAGCATGCCCATGGTGCTCTTGGCAACCTGGGCAGCGCCAGCCGTGACGACGGTGGAGGTGCCCGTCGTGGTGCTGGCGGGGGAAGTGGTGCCCACGGCGGCAGTGCCAGTAGTGGTGGCGGCCGTGGTGGCGGCCGTGGTGGCGGCCGTGGCCGTCTGCAGAGTCGTGGCAACCGTGGCAGCCGTGGTCTCGGCGGTCGTGGTGCCGGCCGTGGTGGCAACCGTCTCGACAACGGCGGGAGTGGCGGTCGTGCCAACCGTCTCAACAACGGCGGGAGTGGCCGTGGTGGCGACCGTCTCAACGGCAGGGGTGGCCGTGGTGCCGACGGTCTCGACAGCAGGAGTGGCCGTGGTCGCGACGGTCTCGACAGCAGGAGTGGCCGTGGTCGCGACGGTCTCGACAGCAGGGGTGGCCGTGGTAGCAACTGTCTCAACAGCAGGCGTGGCAGTAGTGGCAACCGTCTCGACCGCGGGCGTGGTCGTGGTCGCGACCGTCGTGGCGGGGATCTTGGAGACAGTGGCAATGGTCACGGTGTTGGTCTTGCCGGCGCTGGTGACGACGGTGGTGACGTCGGTCGAGGCAGGGCAGTAGGTGGTGTAGTACGTCACATACTCCGTGGTGATGGAGCCAACGGGGCACGCGGCGGCACCACCGGCGCACGTCGAGATGGTGTACGAGCTGGCGGACACGACGGTCTCCGTGGTGTACGACAGAGTCGTGGGCACAGCGACCGTGGTCACGGCGGTGGCAGGCGTGGTCACTGTGCCGGTGGCGGTGGCGGTGGCGGTGGGGGCCGTGGTGGCAGGGCAGTAGGTAGTGTACGAGGTGACGACCTCGGTGGTGACGGAGCCGACCGGGCAGTTGGTGACCGTAGCCGCGCACGAGGTGATGGTGTAGACGGTCGTCGACACAATGGTCTCCGTGGTGTACGACGAGGTGGCCGGCGTCGTCTCGGTGACAGCCGTCTCGGTGACAGCCGTCTCGGTGGGAGTAGCCGTAGCCGTGGCCGTGGCCGTGGTAGCACCAGTCTCAACCGTGGCAGGGCAGTAGGTGGTGTACGAGGTAACGACCTCGGTCGTCACCTTGCCGACCGGGCAGTTGGTGACGGTGGCCGCGCACGCGGTGATGGTGTAGACGGTCGTCGACACAATGGTCTCCGTGGTGTACGACGAGGTGGCAGCCGTCGTCACGGTGGCATTGGCTGGGACGGTGGTGGCAGAAGCGGTGGTCGACTCGACCGTAGCAGGGCAGAAGGTGGTGTACGAGGTGACGACCTCAGTCGTCACCTTGCCGACCGGGCAGTTGGTGACGGTGGCCGCGCACGAGGTGATGGTGTAGACTGTCGTGGACAGGATGGTCTCCGTGGTGTACGACAGCGTCGACGACGCGCCAGCCGCAGCAGTGGTGGTGACGTTGCCGTAGGGGCCCTCGCTGGCGGACGAGCCGGAGACACCCGCCGAGGCGGCGGTGGTGGCGGGCGCGGTTGTGCTGGCCGGGGTGGTGGAAACAGCCGTGCCGATCAGGCTGGACGTGGTGGGCACAGCCGAGCTGGAGCTGAACAGCTCCGAGCTGCTGATCTCGGACGAGCAGGGCGCCTCCGAGCTGCTCGAAGCACGAGCAGACGTACCGGTCAAGTAGTACACCGACGAGCTGTTGGTCGCGGCCAAGGCCGGGGCACTGAGGGCCAAGAGAGCGGGAACAAGACGCATCATCATGTTGGCGGTTGGCGGTTGCTTCTTGTTAAACAAAAAAAAATAAAAAAATTATAGGAGGATGGGAAGGTAAACTGTAAAGAATAACGAGTGATCTGTAAGCACGGGAAACGAATGACTGATAGCGAATGAGTATTCAAGAGGATCCCCTTGATGAAGAAGAAGACGAGGAAACACTTGGAAAGGATGCAGGAACAGGCCACCTCGAGTATTATATAGACCTTTGCCTCCGCCTCGTCCACAGTACGGAGTACCCAGGGCACTGGAGACTTTTCGGTTTTCTTGAGTTATTTTCCCCCTCCCACCTGTTTGCATCCTGTCCGCTTGCATCCTCGGCGGCTGGGCTCGGTAGACACCCCCCCGGGGGGGGGGGGGGTCGATGGAACGAGTACGAGTACTCGTTGTGACAACCCTTGCCTTGACAGCCTTGACATCCCGTGGTATTCGATGTCGTCAGCCGGTCCACCCAGTCGAAATCTTGTACGGAGTACTCCATACCCGTACCTCGACTAATCCCCCGGGGTGTGCCATTGGTGCAATGGGGGGGGGGGGGGGGTGCAGCATTCTTGGTCAAACAGGGCTAATCATTGCTTAGTGTAGTGGAGGAACAGCCTCGCGAAGTATCTCGATTTCGGGTCTAAGGCATGTAGAAAAAATGGTGGGATGTGGACGTACCTCCGTATGACCCAGAGCGACGGAGTACGGAGTACGGAGTACGGAGTACGGGAGTGGAGATTTCACGCCCTGCTGTGCCCTGTGTGGGTGAAGGCTGTGTGCTCCATCCACAAAAAATCAGTGCCCATATATGCAGGGGGCGACTCTAGTTTCCACGGCGGAAGACAGCCCACCCCTGGCATCTTGGGAGAAGGCTTGCGTGTCGACCGGGCCATGGAAATTCTCCGTCTTGACAACTTGACAGACAGAGCGGAACGACTCTGCATGCATGTCCTTCTGAGCCATTACGGCGACAATCTTCTTGTGTTTGTACTCGGAGTGCCTGCAGCGTTTTCCTCCCATCTCACGTTATCCAACGCACCGGTGTTTTTTTTATTACGAGGTCGGTTCTTTTGCCGTCGGGACCCCATTGGCCACCTCGTGTTGGCTTTTATTGGCTTATTGGCCTATTGGCTTGTCTTTGGTCTGAATCGTTCCTCCCTCTGCCTCTGATTTTTATGGGTAAATTTTGGATACATCCGGTCTTGTTCTCGTACCCGCACGGAGTAGTGCCCTAGCCAGTGGGAACGCAGTGGGAATTGGGTCTCCTCCCAGAGGCAAAGTCTGGTCCTCGTAGTTTTTTTCTTCTTTTTCCCCATCGGTACCAGATACGAGTGGTAGCTGGGTGTGAGATGGTTACGCTGGGACGTGAGATGAATACGAGTACTCAAGATCGCCTCTGCCTTTTCATCCTGGCTTTTGACCTCCATTGAGGATGCGACCCTGGACTATATCTTGATACCACGACGGCACGTGTATTCGGAACCATTGTCGATCAGATGAAAGCAGTTGCAGCAGTTGCAACATTGACAGCATTGACAGCACTGACAGCACTGACGTGATCGGGGAAACTACGCTGTCAGCACGGCCGGACTTCCCGCCCTGTCACCGACCGACTACCTCTTTCGTACTCCGTACTTTGCTCTCGGAGGGTGTTCTCGTATTGTCTCTACAAAGAACTGTCGTTCTCGTTCTTCTATGGAGTAGTGTCTTTGCTTTGTTTTTTTTGTCGTGCGTGAGAGAAGCCGCTTATTAACCTGTTTTCTTGGCCACCAAGTTTTTCTGACCCTATGGAGTACAAGTACGATACATGCCATCCCGTCGGTGACCGGTCCTCCTCCGTCTCAAGTACTCCGTATGGGTTCTTCATCCCAAGTTTCGAGTAGGTTCTTCGTCCTAAATACGAGTTGAGCATAATACGGAGTAATCGTAAAAGAGTGCCAGTCTCTAGCTTTGGTCGACCCCCCCATCGCTTCGTCGGATTAATTTCGGCCAGCTTGATCTTGCTGTGGGAGAGGGCTACGAGTACAGGGCGCAGTCGTTTTTTTTTTGGTCGTCATCGTAATACGTTTGCATATTTTGTGTGCTGCAGTAGTGTCGGTTTCGACCGCACACACGCGGCGTATTCGGCGGGGGGGGCTGGATAGCAGTGAAACATACGTACTCGAGCAGTGTACGAATTCCAAAGTACTCTCGTACTCCGTACGCTCGCAGTAGTACGAGTACGATCCGGCTGAAAACAAAACAGGTGGAGCCTCGCCTTGTATCCGTAGGAGCGCTTTGTTCTGCGGCGAGAGAAGTGGGATGCGAAAATCGAGATGGAAGAAAATAGTCGGCCAACTTTGTTGAATCGTACCATCTTTTTTTTTTGCTAAGACATGTGGTGGTAGGAAGGAAGAATCTCATTACGGATAGAGACGTATCGGCACCAAAAGAAGGAATGGAACAATCGAGAAACACACTTTTTGTTGCATAAACTGACTATATGCAGAACCAAGGAAAAATACAATTCAAAGCACACCGTAGTGAGCCCGATAGTGAAGGGGGTAATGGCAAACAAACACGAGAAGCACGCAATGGAGCGCCAAGCAGACCTTGATGGACAAGAAAACAGGAAAACATAAAGAGAGAGAAAAAAGAGAATAAAAATACTGGCTGGTCATCTGACAAAACACCGCTTTTCAACTTCCTCCTAAGTGAAGACGCCCCCAGGCGGGCCAAACTCGGGTCCGCGCCCTGCGGAGAAGATGTGCTGGAACCACGCATCAAAGTCTTCGAGCCTCGGCGACGAGGACACGACGTTTTCCGGTACCGCAAAGCCCGGGCCAGCACTGTAGTCATCGTCGGCCGGCCGCGGGGAAATGTGGGCGGCTGCCGGCGATGCGAACATGACCTGTGGTGGCAGGTTGAGGCTGGGGATGGGGCCCTTGTAGGAGCCCATATCAACGACGGTGGGGACCACGTTCAGCCCATGCTGTGCATGCTGTACCTGTGCCTGCTGCTGTTGCTGTTGTTGTTGCTGCCGCTGCTGCTGCTGCCAATCTGCCGTCAGGCCCGCCATGGCCCAGCCCACCGTGAACTTGGACACAATGTCATCGAAGCGAAGATTGCCGGCCGGCGTCGAGGGCGAAGAGATCGGCGCAGCGGCGGCGGTTGCCGACTGCTGCGGCATCCCGCCGAGGCTCGCATTGGACAGGCTCTCCGTGCCGTGGGGGAACAGCGTATCGATCAGCAGCACGCCGCGCTGAGCCAGGACGTCGTGCCGGCGGCTCGCGAGGTAGGTCCGGGCATACTGAATCGCGCTGTGGTAGGCAGCCGTCTGTCGCTGTCCGTCATCGTCGTTGCTGTTGTTGTTGTTGGTTTCCTCACCGCCCATTGCATTGCTCGTGCACAGAATCTCAAAGGACAAGAGAAGCGCCGCCGTGATACAGAACGCCGTGTGCGTCCACAGCGATATCTCGCCCGCGGCGGTGATGTTGCGATGCTCGCGCAAGATCGTCATGGCGGCCGAGACGCATGTGCGCCGCGTGTGCTGGTACGGCGCCGTCTCCTGTTTGTTCTTGGCGTCATGTTTGGACGACGCGGCGGCGGCGGCTGCTTGAAACGACCTAAACAAAAACGGGCGGTGCACCATAATAATCTTCTCGGCGGCCGTGATGGCCATGCTCTGGCGCGCGATACCGAGCCAGGGCACCTGTGCCTCGAGAGCCGGATCTTCTCGCAAAAAGTACGAGGGGATGGCGCGCACCACCTGTCGCATCTTTCGGTCCATGGCCAGGATGTGCTCGTACTGCTCGTGCAGCGGCTTCCGTGCCCGCAGGGGACCCAGCCCGTCGGCCAGCTCGGGCACCAGTCGCGCCAGCGTGGCCAGGACGCGGTTGTAGCTGCTGATTGTCGGCATGTCGTCGGGTTTTTCGATGAGCAGGCGGCCGCCCGTGGCGAGATACCGGCGGTCGCCGTCGTCGCAGTTGCGCGGGTCGCCGGTGGCGTACTGCTGGGGATGGATGCCGTAGGCGTCGGTGAAGGGCATGGCAAAGTGGTCTTGCACGACCATCTGCAGCCATACGCGGCGGCCAATCTCGCGGTCGAGCCGCTCCTCCTCCGTGACGCGGTCCCCGGCTTTGCTGCCGTCCTCGCCCTCGCCCTCGCCCTCGCCATCGTCCTCGCTGTCAATCTTGTGGATGCCCAGGCACTCGGCAATGCGCACGGCGGCGGCAAAGAGGGTAGCGTTGAGCTGGCTCAGCCCCAGGTTGTGGGCCACCTCGGTCGAGATCACGACCGCCTGGACGCAGTGCAGCGAGACGTTTTGCAGGTACTGGCTCTCGTGCAGCACGTTCATCATGGCCTGGAAGAGCGACTGCGCGGACCGCGGGTGGCTCGGCTCCTCCTGGATCGCGTCGTCGAGGTCGAGCCGGAACGTGCCGTCGGGCGCGACAAACCGGCCATCGCGGTAGTACTTGCTGCTGTGCAGCAGGCAGAACTGCGCCGTCGAGAGCACGGCCAGGTAGAGGGCCAGCCACTGCGGGTGGTCGTAGAGACCCGTGGCCCAGAACCGGTTGCACTGCTCGAGGAACGTCGGGATGTGCAGCGAGCTGTGGTGCCAGGCCACGTGGTTCACATGGAAATGCACGAGTGCCTCGGACAGACGGCGGCTCGGCAACGTTTCCGCGATGATCTGCGCGGCGACCGGCATATAGGGTATGTTGGACCAGATGTTCTGCTGTCCGCCCGGCCCACCACCGTGCGTATTGTTGTTGTACTGGCACGCGCACCGTCGGTGCGGGTAGCAGCTGCCCGAGTTGCGTCCCCACGCAATGTGCTCCAGCGCCGTCACGATCAGCGAGTCCTGCGTATCGGGGTCCCCCTTGCGTGGCCGTGCGCTGCTGCTGTGGCGCGCGGTCTGCTGTGATGTGCTGTCCTGAATATTTTTGCCGCCGCCCACATGCAGGTCGGCCGTCAACGTGTGCAGCGATGCGACGTCGCCGCCGGCATTGCTGTCCGGCGGGTCACGGCCGTCCGGCGGCATTTGCCCGGATTGCAAATGCTGCACGCGATCGGACACGCGCCGCAGCACCTGTGCGATCCGCGCCGGGTTGCTGGCCGCGGCCTCGAGCTCGCCCCGCAGCGAGTCGAGAAAGGCGATCTCGCGGCCGTTCTGGCTGACCACCCGCCGAAGTCGCACGACCTCGCGCGTGCACTCCAGGTTCATGCGCCGACATCGCGTGCACGGGATCTCCTTGCTGCACTTGCGCTTCTTGCGCGTGCACTCTGCGATGGTTAGCAGATCGGCGATGCGACGGACAGATGGACCGACGCTGCGGCACTGCTGTCAATCTCACCTAGACAAGCGAGCGACTGGCGCTGCGATATACGAGGCGGCGGCTGCTGGGGCTGCTGCATTTCCACTTTATGGTCGGGCAGCACGTTTGTATTGCAACTCTTGCAGGATCCAAAATTTCATGGCGACCCGTCGATCGCGCCGTCTTAAAACATGCCGTTTGTCGGGGCTGACGTCTTCAAACGTGCGGCTGTGTGCCTGGTCATGGTTAAAAGAGAGTGCGTTAGAGCCCTTTTGTACGGCTAGTACGGACTCCGCCGCCGACCGTGATAATCTACGGAATTTTGGACAGTGTGAACACAGTGTGCACTGTGGTTATCGGTCCCCCCCCCCCCCTGCACGGGGTACGGGGTTGGGGGGGACGAATAATCTCGATCGAGTATCTGTTTACGACACCTATTCCGTGACTGAATGTTCCGTCTTTATCTTCGCCAAGACAAGTTGACGGGCCGTCAGAGGTCAGACCGACGTGGCATGTGCTTTTACTAAATCCTAAATCCTGAACCAAGCCATGCATAAGGCGGTGCATAAGAGGATGTGGCTGGTTAACGTACTATCCGAATAGGTGCATGCGGCATTAATACGATAACAGCATAATTTCGATATTAATACGAGTAACAGCGCCTGCTATCAGTGACATGTGATAACCAATTGTAACGAGCATGATTTGTGTAAATAAAAACGTCCGAAATCTGATAAGCTTAAATTTCAGCCTCATGGCGTAACAGCTCTGCTGCTAAATTTAGTACAGAGTACCACGTTGTCCATCAACCTGGATACAACGTTATTCTTATTACTCGCATTTGTCTTTTTTTGGTAACATATGAATGGCAACAATGTTGTATTGAAAGCTGGAATAATCTGAAAATTTCTGCTTAGTCATAACCACATCTCGAGACTATGCCGCGACAAACCCCGTCTCGTTGATCCCCGGGTACTTGCGGAACGCCTTGGGTGCCGTGCCGCTGGTCATGGTGCACTGCCACAGAAGGCGCTTCTTGTCCTCTTCGTGCTTGTGCTGGGCCAGCTGGCCAGTGATGCTGTGCATGACGCCGCGGTTGTGGAAGACGACCAGATCGCCCTGCTGCCAACGGTGGGCATAGATGTTGCCCGCTGCCCAGATGCGGCTCTGCATCTTGTAGACAGTGGCGCGCACCTGCTCCACGTCGTCCATCACCGTGACCTCGCCCGTCGCCGGGTTGCGGGTTGTGAGCTTGTACACGCAGCAGCCGTGGACCTGCAGGAACGGGCGATCCGGGTTTCCAGGGTTGCGCCAGACCATCTACACTGTTAGTTTGCTTGAATAAAGAAAAATCAAGGAGAAGAAAATCAAAAAAAAAGGGAAAAAAAAACTCACCGGGTGCTCGGCAACCTTGTCCCAGGACCATTCGGACAGGTCGGCCATGGCCGTCTCGCGGCCCATGGTCGGGATGGTCATGCCGTCCGCGCTGGACTTGCAGTGGCGGATGTACTCGTAGGCCTGGGGCGCATAGGTGACGGTGGTGTTGAGGGCAAACTCCTTCTCCTCGGGCGTCAGGAGCTCAAACGCACGCGCACCCGAGAAAAACGCCGTGGCACCGGCGGCAATCTCCTTCTCGGCCCCGTCGGGGAACCGCAGCTTCTGGTCCGGCAGCTGCGGCACCTGGACCGCGTGCAGAATGGTCACCTCACCGGGCAGACGCTCGTAAAAGGGCGTGTCCATGTGCCACCGGTAGGGGCGGGTGTAGCCGGCCTCGATCTCCTCGGGCGCGAGCGGGGACTCGTGGAAGGTGGTGTGGTCGAGGTGGATGACCTCGAGCTCCTTGATGCCCCGGTAGTCCTGGAAGGTGCCGCTGCCAATGATGCCGACCTGGGGTGCCTCGGGAATGCGGCCCGCCTTGTAGGCCGACAGGATGTTGCGCGGGTCGCTGACGGCCTTCTCGCCCGCCGAGTGCGTGTCCGACGCGCTGGGGTCAAACACCCGCGCCAGCTGCGGCAGCAGCTTCGGATCCAGGCCGTTCTGGTTGCGGATCACAATCACTTGGTTCTCAAACAGCGCCTTGCGCAGGGTGTCCTTGTCGGCGTCGCCCAGAGCCGCCAGGTCGAGGATGGGGACGCCCGCGGGCAGGTGCACTTCGGCACCAATGGCCGAGGTCTGACGCACATCGGCCGGCAGGGGCTCATACCAGAGGCCGGTCTGTGCAGTGGTATCGTCGCGGCTAGGCATGATGTGGGATGGGGATAATAGGGGCAATGAGCGGGATGGAATGGTTTGTGTGCTGAATGCGGGTGGGAAAAGCCGGGGAGAAAGGGTAGACGAAGCAGGGAAGAGGAAAGAACGGGCTATTGAGTTTGATTGGGGGATATTCTTATTTTCTTCTGTTCACTCTCTCCGGCCGCGGGACACCGCGACCTATATACTGCAGCCAGACACAGACGACAAGAGGTTGGGTGCGGGTATATTCACCCAGGTTACCCGCACAATCATCTCCGCCAGCCAAACGAAAACCAGCTGTATGCAGTGCGATGCACTGGTTGAAATTGGACGCGTCATAGGATTTGGACTCCATACCAATCAGGTGTGTGCCAGTCTTGCGGGGTGCGGGTGAGTTTCCTAGCTCACCAACCTTGGTGCAGGCCAGAAGTGGTTGTTTTGTGTGCGGAAGAGCGTGTAAGTCTCTTCCGCACACACGCTGCCAGACTTGCACAGCATGGCATGGCATGGCAACAGGTCTCTATAAGTTACGGCTGCTTGCACTCTTGCTGATCTGAACAAAATTGTCTGTTTTTTTATTATTTTTGTCAAAAATCTCTTCAAGTCCTCCTTGCCAGACAAAACCTTCATCTCCTTTTGTTGATATTCGGACCGCCCCCCTCAAAAAAAACATCCACAATGGGTTCCATGGGCTACGAAGTGACTCCTTTGGAGAAGCCCTTCAAAGGTTCTTGCATTGACTTTGGTGCTGAGATCTCTGGCATTGATGCCGAGAACTTGACAGGCAAAAGCCCCCTCCCCCCCCCCAATCGTCCATTGTATCCCTATGCTGACCGTCGGCCTCCCACTAGATGCCACCTTCAACATCATCCGCACGGCCCTCTATGAGCACAGCGTCGTGGTCCTGAAAAACCAAAAGGGCCTGTCCGCGCATGCGCAGTACGAGCTGACGCGCCGCTTCGACCCGGACGCCAGCCTGTACAGCCACGGCAAGACCATCGACAAGCGCAGCGTGCTGCACAAGGACCTCACCACGGTGCCCGGCCAGCCGCAAGTCCAGATCATCGGCCACGGCGAGGTGGCCGAGTACGAGGGCCTGACCAACCTCAAGCTGACCCACCCGCACCACCGCACGTTCCACAAGCACCCCGTCCCGCTGGCGGAGGACCGCGACGTCACGCACTTTTACCGCTGGCACATCGACTCGGCCATGTACGAGCTGGACCCCCCGCGGGTCACGTCGCTGTATGCCGAGCGCGTGCCCCAGGGCCGCCGCCAGACGCTGCGGTACGACGACGGCACCGACGACCGCCTCGGCGTGCCGCTCGGCACCACGGCGTTTGTCAGCGGCTACCGCATGTTTGACCTGCTGTCGGAGCAGGATAAAGCGTGGGCGCTCGCGAGCGAGGTCGAGTATGCCGCGCACCCGTACATCTGGATGAGCCGGTGCAAGGCGCGCTCCAACGGCCTGGGCCTGTTTTCCGACGGGCTGGAGCTGGACGCGGCGCAGCTGCCGCCCGTGGACGCGGCCAAGATCCGCCGGTACCCCATGGTATGGAAGAACCCGGAGACGGGCCGGCTGGCGCTGATGATCTACCCGACGCCCGCCCGTCGCATTATTAACAAGACGACGGGTGCCGTGTTGGATGACCTCGAGACGGTGCGGGAGACGATTTACCGGCTGCAGCGGCCGGCCATCAGCCCGCAGTACGTGTATCCGCATGACTGGGCGGAGGGGGATCTGGTCCTGTTCCACAACCACGGCGTGCTGCACTCGATTGTCGGGGCCTTTACCGAGGGCGAGGTGCGGCTGTTCCGACAGTGCAACATGGCCGCCAGCAAGCCGCCGCTGGGCCCCGGTGATCGCATCTGAGAATCAGGCAATAGGGCTCACGAGCAAGCCGGAATATAGTATATATATCCCAATTATGTATAGAAAAACCCACTTGTGGATTGCCATTGTGAATTTGGTTGTGCTGACAGGAGTCGGTAAGTGAGAGATGTTTTGTTGGACGAGTTGTGAATAATGAGTATGAATGAGTATGAATGAGTATGGAGAAGAAGTTGTAGTTGTAGTTTTTTGATAAAAGAAGTATGAGATATTGTGTTCACGATACTTGAAAATAGAAGCGGACACATCATTATATACGGTTACAGTTGAGTCTATTCACACCAAGTCAATAAAGTTAGTCTTTTCATGAATTTAAAGAAACTGTTTCTTTTCTGAAGGTACAATATCACCGTTGGTGATAACTCGGGCGTAATCTGTCTTACTTGACCAAACAAGGATTAGCCTTACCAGACTCGATCCAAAAAGTACCATGACGTCTTTGTGATCGAGCCACTCGGGCACATAAGATGGCTACGATGGCCAATTATTTTCTTCACCAACACTCTTTCCATTGTCTACTCGGGCACAGTGTAGTCTGCCAGAGCTCCAACTGATGCTTCTTCCCAGAGTGTTCCGGCAAACCGTCCGTCCTTTTTCCACGTTTGCCTCCAGAATGGCACCCAAGGCAGCCTCGGGCGCGCCCAAACGCAAGGCGTCGGCCAGCAGCAGCGATGGTGGCGACGACAAGACGAAAAAACCAAAAGTCACAACGACGACAACAACAACAACCAGCGACCTGCATCAGCCACATCATCTGCACAAGATTGCCGAAACCCATGGAATCGTGTTGCGCAAGTTCTACCCGCACGAGATGAGCAACGCCCGTGCCGAGGCCTACATCGACGACAAGCTGGCCAAGCCGTTCGACCAGCTTGTGGGCGCTCTCGAGGAGACGGCCACGGCGATGCGCCAGGTGACGCCGGGCGAGGCTGTGGTCCACTGGTTCAAAGCGGACCTGCGCACAAACGACAACTGGGCGCTGGCCATGGCGGCCGACAAAGCGGCCGAGGCAGGCGTGCCGCTGGTGTGCCTGTACATTGTGAGCCCGGAAGACTGGGAGGCCCATTTGACGGCGCCCGTGCGCGTTAACTTCGTGCTGCGGACGCTCAAGGTGTTGCGGGACGACCTGGACAAACTCAACATCCCCTTGTGGATCGAGACCGTCGAAAAGAGGGACAATGTGCCTTCCACCGTGGTCAACTTTGTCAAGGCGTGGAACGCCAAGCACCTGTTCACCAACATGGAATACGAGGTCGACGAGCTGCGCCGAGAGACGGCGCTCGTGAGGGCGTTTGCCGCGCAGGGACTGTCCATGGCCGTCGTCCACGACTCGTGCGCTGTGCCCCCCGGGTTGCTGACAAGCAGCACCAGTGGTCGACCCTACGCCGTCTACACGCCGTGGTTCAAGACGTGGAAGCAGTACATCCACGACAACGAAGACGTCGTGGATCTCGCGGATGCGCCAGAGAAGCAGTCGGACGACCACAAGAGGAAAGTGGACAAACTGTTTGGCTGTGCCATTCCAGCCGCCAGCCCGCAGCAGAGCAAGCGCTTGAAAAAAGACGAAAAGGCCCGGTTCGCCGAGCTGTGGCCCGCGGGCGAGCACGAGGCCGTGCGACGGCTCCGGCAGTTCTGCGACGCCCGCATCGCCGGCTACGCCCGCAGCCGCGATTTCCCTGCCCAGGACGCCACGTCTTCGCTGTCGCCCTACCTGGCCTGCGGCGCCATCAGCGCCCGCACCATCATCCACACCGCCCTGGACCGCACGGGGGCCAAGTCCCTGGACGGCGGCACCGACGGCTTCCGGGTGTGGATGAGCGAGCTGGCCTGGCGCGATTTCTACAAACACGTGCTGGCGGGCTGGCCGCACGTCTGCATGAACAAGCCGTTCAAGCCGGTCTACAGCAACATTGCGTGGTCCTACGACAAGGACCATTTCGCGGCGTGGTGCGAGGGCCGCACGGGCTATCCCATCGTGGACGCGGCCATGCGCCAGCTGCGCGCGCAGGGGTGGATGCACAACCGCTGCCGCATGATCGTGGCCTCGTTCTTGGCCAAGGACCTCCTGATCGACTGGCGCCTGGGCGAGCAGTTCTTCATGGAGCACCTGGTCGACGGCGACTTTGCCAGCAACAACGGCGGCTGGGGCTTCGCGGCCAGCGTCGGCGTCGACCCGCAGCCCTACTTTCGCATCTTCAACCCCACGCGGCAGAGCGAGCGGTTCGATCCCGATGGCATCTACATCCGGCACTGGGTGCCTGAGCTGGCCGAGGTGTTTGAGGAGGGCAGCGCTGCCCTTCACGAGCCGTATGCCAAGGAGGCCGAAAAGGCACGCAAGGCCGGCTACCCCGAGCCCATCGTTGCACACAAGGATGCACGCGACAAGGCATTGGCGGCATACAAGAAGGGGTTAGGTAAATAGTAGGGAAGAGGGTTTCGTCAACCTTTTTAATAGAATTGCCTACATATCAAGCTATGACATGTTTTCTATCAATCTACGTTTCGGCATATCACGCATAATATTCAAATAAAAGATTTTTTTGAATCAAGACAATAGCAGACTATATTCCTGTAGATCGCTATAGTAGTTTTTTTTCCATCCTTAGACCTGGCTCTTAAAACGCTTTGACAGTTTTCTTCTGACAGAGCGACTGCACGCTCTGAAAGACCGACGATGGCTCTTGGCCTTGACTTGCTTGGGCTCGGCCTCCTTCTTGGGCTCGACCAGCTCTTCTGAGTAGTGAGACGATGAATAGTCCCTGGTCTGCTCGTCTGAGTAGTGAGATGATGAATAGTCCCTGGTCATGTCGTAACCGAGATAGTAGTGCAAGTCCTCAAGCTCGTAATCGGCATACATTTTGACTGTATGGAATATTTGCACGGTCGTAGATATTTTTCTGGTTGTTTGATAGGGAGACTTGGTGACAAGTCCAGTGGGAGTTTGATAGAAAAACTTGGTAAGCAGGCAAGAAGTGTGATAACTTGTTTGCAAGAGAGTTGAGTTGAGTTTGGAACAAAAGGGGAGGGGCTACAGATATATATACTCCTTGGATGACACATCATTGGTCATTTGCGTCATCGCCTCCATTATTTTTGTACACACGTACCAGCGATGTGTGGCGAGAAATTCTCACGATGTTGGTCCTTCGTAGTGGTACTGTTGGTTATGGCAGTCATCCAGTTGGCAAGTGTTGGCTCACTATGGATTTCTCCTACATAATCAAAGAAACTCACAACACATACAACAAGAAGCGTCGGTGGTTTAGTGGTAAAATCTGTCGTTGCCATCGACAGGCCCCGGGTTCGATTCCCGGCCGACGCATATTTTTTGCCTTCCTACTGGCTCATTTTTTTTTTTTGGAACAGCAAAATATATGCCAAGAATACGATCTACCGCTGATCCTAAAAAGGCAATTGTACAACCACAAAAGTGTAAGAAATCTACCCTACGTGCATTCGGCACTTCCCTTTTTCACATATTTTACCTCCGTGCTCGTAGCTGGACGAGATGATTCATCGGCCGGTCCAAATAGGAGGCAAAACACACACACAAGAAAAAAGATCTGAGCAGCAAAACGAACTGATTAGGGCTACCTAGAAAAGGGGGAAAGAAGAGAAAAACGAAGGGGATCTAAGGTCATGAAAGGGGTCAAGTCATGGCTCAAAACAACACCCTCGCACCTGCCGTTGTTGATAATACTCTATCAAATGTAGTATCCCAACAACTGTATTCCAGGCATCCCTCGTTCCCTCCCGGTGCTCTCTCGCGCCTGCCACTCCGCACAACATAGCCCCGTAAAGATGGGGTGTAGCACGAATAATATTAGTTCCTCTTTTTAACGGTCTGTTTTACCACTCCGCATCCGAGATCAAGCCCGCAAAATCTTCAGCCTCCGCCTCGATGATCTTCACTGATGTTCCTGGCAAAAAGGCCGATGTAACCCTCGCAGTGGAGCTCCCCCACGACGCGAAGAAGCCAAGTCCGGCGGGTGAGCTCCTCAAAGCGCGGAGTCTCCTCAAGCGGAACCTCTTCCATGCGTTTGCACAGAGCTTCGTGCATCTCGGGCGGGACCCGGCAATCTGGAGTGCGACGACGATCGGTCGCTCGCTTTTCCCTGGGAGACGAAATGCGTGTCTGGCCTCGGCCTTGTAACGTGCACGATCCAGCCAAAGTTTAATTCACGATTCCAGGGGGTTGCTTCATAAAGACGGGCTTTATGAGCTTCGCGTTGACGTATATTACTATGTACTAACTTGTCAGGGTGTGACTAGGAAAACGAAGTTGATTAAGGATGAACTAACTCTCTCTCTACTCTCCTCTATTGCAGCGCTCCAGGCGTGGAAAAGATGAAAAGGGCGAAAAATAGTACTATCGATAGCTAACCAGAAAAGAGGAAGAAAAGAGGGAAGAAGAAAGGAAAGAATACAGGAAAAAAATCCACGATAAAATATAAGTAGAAAAGTATATTTCCATCGTTCCTTCCCGCACCATACACATGGCCCCGAAGGTCGAGACCAACCAGGAGCGACCGAGAAAAGACAGGCGCGAGAGAATAATATAAACAAATCCGAACCCGGGACCAGCTAGGTGAAAAAAAAGAAGGCCTATAAAAGGCAAACGGCCAGCCCAACACGGACGGCAAAACGGCCTGTCGAAGGCCAGCGGCCAGTCTAACACAGACGGCAAAAAGAAGCCTATAAAAGGCAAAACGGCGAGGCAGATATCTGGCCCGGCAAAGGTCTCAGGCCGGTAGAGAGAGGTGAAAAGGAGGAGATAAAAGTAAAAGAGACGGAGTCTTGGACGGTGGAGCCCAGCGTTCCTTCCCGCACACCACACAATAGACATGAAAACAGGAAAAGAAGACAGAGAAAAAGAGAAATCATCGTAAGGATCGGCGGGCTCGATAGATCGTATTAAGGTGATGGAAAAGTTCACGTAAAAGAGGGGAAACAAATAAGACAGAGAAAAGAAAAAATCTCGTGGTAAATAAACATCCACGTGAAAAGACCGAAGAAGCGGGAAACAAGAGGAAGAATAAAAGGAAGAAAGCGTAAAAACAAAGGAAAGGAAAATACTTGCCCCCGAGTGCGGCGCCTCCGCTTTACTGCTTTCCAGCGAGTTCGATCAGTTCCGCCAACGCTTTGTCCACCTTTTTAACCACCCGATCCAGCTGTTCACTGCGGTCCTTCTCACCCCGGCCCCCGTGGACGCGGCGTGGCTGCCTGACTTCATGCTTGCCCTAGGATACCGCACATCCCGGCTTTGAGCGCGACTGCGTTTATGTTATGAACGCAATGATGTCCTCTTCACGCGCGACGTCTGCCAGCGTGAAGTTGGCGTTGCGAAAAAAAGCGTGTGCTTTCGCGAATGAGTCTTTGAAGCGTTCCGTCAGCCTGAAGATGACGTCCGCCAGTGGTCCTTGTTCCAGGATGATCCTGTCGTGCTCCTGTTATTGGTAAGTTTGAACTTACACTAGGAGGCAAGGAGGAAACCGGTAAATCCACCAGTGTGCTCATTATGTTATCATCAGTGATTACATGATTGCCACACGATACACCCCCAACAGCATAAGTATTGTCAGGGACTGACTGGAAATAATGTTGTGCAGCTTGCTCCGCTTGTGCGCGAATACGCCAGTTGTGGGTGATAGTGCGGTGGGAGCGACCACGACGTGGACGGGAGTCGGCTGGGGTGCGGAGCGATAGGCGGGTGAATGTGGAGGAGACGATGACGTTTGGATGACGTTGGAACGAATAGAACAGGGAGAGTCAATGAGATGACGCCGCCTGAAAAAAAGGGTATCTGGTGAAAGCCAGCGAGAAAAGGATCATGATGAACGATGAACTTTGATGAAAAAAACGGTGCTCAGTCGATAAAGATAGAGACTCTTAATTATAGTGATATGCTCAGCGTCGGCTGGCGTGACACCATTATCGGATGGGATGCGTGACAGAGCGTCGGGCAGGTAGTGGATTCTGCCTGGCTTGTGCCTCTTGGTCGTCGGTCGACACATGTAGAAACTTTGCTGTCTTGTCTGATGCCGCCTGTTCTAACCAGTGGCTATTGATATCGATATGCTTCAGCTTGGTGTTGTAGGCCATCCATGGCTTATTGACAGCTCCGAGGGTCTGTTGGTTGTCACAGAAAACAGGCATCGGCTTGACCACTGTTGCTCCGAGTTCTTTGAAGGATCTCATCTGGAAAATTCCCTCTTTCGTTGCGTTGGACAGGGCAAGGAGTTCTGCCTCTGTTGTCGATGATGTTGCCGACCAGCAGGGCAGGGAGGGGTGCGCAGGTATTGTGGACGTCCCACGCAGCGGCCGCACCGCGTGGCGGTCTTGGGCACGCAACTGAGCTCGAACTTGGGTTCAACGCCGCGTCACTCGTTCGCGGCCAAGCGGATGCACGGAAAGCAGGCCGCTAGGGCCGGGTCATGCTCGTATATATGTGGTCATGGCTGTTAACCGTGGCCCGAAAACGATATCCTGGCCGAATTTGTGGGAGAAGAGGAGCTCATGGTTCCATTGGATGCGTTGGAAGAATGCCACCGAGAGATACTGGACGGATGTGTAAACAAAGTAGATGAAGTGAGCAGGTAGCGAAGTTCACGAAAAGACACGACGTCACTGACGACGTCCAAGTAGAAAAACCATGATGGAAGGGTAAGAAAACGGGACTGTCGATGGCTGTAAGAGGATATGATAGAATCAAAACCACTACCGTGAAATGCACGTTCTACCCCACTACCCCTCTTTTTCCACTTACGGCGGGACACCACCCACACGCTACTCGTGCCACGCCCCATTTATGTTCGTTCACGCAAATACGCTGTTAACGGCCAACTTAACGGTCAGGGTAGCCTAATAGTACTGGCCAGGTTCAACTATCTTATGATATCAAAACTGCATTTTTTAATCAAATCCTCTGTCAAATAACAAGGCTTGGGCACCTTTAGGTGGCTCACATTAACGTGTTCCAATTAAATTGAGGCGTAGCACGGGTATATATAGATAGCATCTTCCCATTTTGCACAACGCACAGAATCATCTCTCATCACCATCACGCCTAATATGCCATGGCGACCACATCTGACGACACGCGCGTTGAGGATGCCCGAAATGCAATCCTGCACGCCGACCTCACGGTCATGGAACACAAGTTGCTTGTTGCGTTTGTCGAAAAAGCCCGAGATCCGACGTTGGCTGCTGGCGAGGTCTTGAAACGCATCCAGAGCAGTGCAGATCGTGCCGTGGAAGACGTCCTGCGAGAGTTGAAGAAGGACTGGTACAAAGTGGTCTTTGCAGGTACGATCAATAAGTGCCTTGTGCACCCGTGATCGTTTCGATGTGCTGATCACGCAACCCCTTCTAATAGTCGCCCGCGCCGACCGCGGCCCAGACCCCGACGCGAGCCTCAAAGCGCTCCTCTTTCGGCGTGACCAGGCTCGCTGTGTCTTCCTACCGCCGAACAGGGGCAGCCAGCAGCAGGTGCCGCCGGAGCCGACGTTCATCGTGCCGCCGTCTTTTGCATCCCTCCTCTAAGACGAAGACAGTCATCACGCGTACTCGTGGATGCTTTTATGACGCCTGCAGGCACGTCGAAGCTGCTGAGCCGCCTAACCGACACAAGTGCTCGAGGCATGCTCGCCAACAGCTTTCTGCTGTCGCCGGAAGCGCGCCGTGTCTTTGAGTACGGTCTTTTTGGGATTGTACCGCCTGGCTTCGACTGGACTAGTGCCGTAGAAGGTGCATCTGCTACTAGAGTGAGTCGGCGACTATCGTCTATCTCTCTCCCCTTCCCCCCTCCTTCCTTATTTTTTGCAAAGCAACCACTGAACGACGTACCAGTACTATGTCAGCGACCTGCACCCTGAACCATACTACGGCGACATTCGGCTAGCTGATGGCTCTAATCTGCGCCGCCAGAACGATATTTTTGAATCCTTCACCTTGCAGACAGAGGATGTGCAACAGCTGCCTCTGCCAGATCCGCTTCTTCTCGAGATGCACTACAAATTCGTGAATGCCGCCCATATCTCCGATCTCGAGGAATCCATCGCCCAAGGCTGGCCGGCGGAACCGCCCGAGTGTACGTTTTTTTTTTCGTTTTTTTTTCGTTTTTTCGCTTGTTTCTGACATGTACAGCATTGCTGGACCGGTCGGTTCGGTTCCTGGTCCGGCATCTCTGCCCCATTCTGCCCAAATTCATCCGCACAATGTTCTGGCGCCGCTTGTTCTATCACAGCACCGCCGAGTTCGTGTCCAACGTCGCGGTCAAGCTCCCGTTTGGCTTTTATGCCAAGAGCTGTTACCGGTCCTGCGGCAATGAGCCCAAGGCCCTCCAGCTCCTCGAGCGCTACGCGCCGTCCGTCCCCGCGCCGCGCCTTGTCGACTTCTTTGTCCTGCCGCCACAGGACACGCGCTTCACCAAAGACGGCGCCGAGTTTTTTATCATGACGCCCGTGCCCGGCGACTGGGCATTTGAAGTGGTGCACCGCCTGTCCTACGCCGAGCGGCAGCGGCTGGCCGACGACCTCGCCGCCACCCTCGACAGCATCCACAAAATTCCCAACACGACGCCGTACCGCTTCGCCAGCCCGCTCGGCGGGCCCATCCGCGACAGGCGCCTCGTCGATAATCGGGACGAGATCTTCGGGCCCTTCCAAACCGAGGACGAGTTCAACATGCAGCTGGCCCCTGGCGGCACGGCAACCCTACTGAAAGAGGCGATCCCGACGGCCTTTGCGCGCTCGCACGAGTCCGTGTTCACGCACGGCGACCTCTTTCTCTCCAATGTCCTTCTCGTCCAGGGCGTCTTCTCCGGCCTGGTCGACTGGGAGCAGTCGGGCTTCATGCCCTCCTACTGGGACTTCACAAAGGCCATGCGGGCGTCGCGGCGCAAGAAGAAGTACGTGCAGGACTTGTACCGCCGCATATGGGGTCATCAATTTGACGAGGAGCTCGAGGCGGAACGATGGCTCTGGTAGCGCAAATATTAGGACCCTGGCTCTCGCTCCCTGTGACCATGTTTTTTTTTTTTTTGTTTGTTTTTGAGCAATGACATCCCATATATTGACCAAATAATGCAAAATAGAAACATTTTCAATTGTGCGTTCCATGGGGAGTCAAGGAGTCGATGGCGATGCGACGACGAGGCGATGGCAAAGACAATGTCCGTGGCTCTACGGAATACTTTAGGTTCGTATTATAAAATTGTTTGATTAATAAATAAAGACCCCGCATACCAGAAAAAAAAAAGGATATAAACACGCTGCGAAAGACGGAAAGATGCGACGAGAAATTAGTGACAAAAACAAAAATCATGACAGCTCATAACGAACAACCAGGTGTGGCTCTTTCTGGTCTATGCCAACAACCTCTCGTCCAGAATACGAGTACTGGCTGGCAAATAGCTCTACGGGTGCCACCGCCGACTCGAGTTCCACCTCCCCCGAGCTCGCATAGCCTGAAGAAGCCGCACCTGGATACGGCTTCACGTCGTTTGCCATTGTCAAATCTGTCATCCGATTCTGGTCTGCTGCTTGTTGCCTGGCTTGCAGCATGTGTTTTCGACGATACCACCACAGAACAAAGCCAGCTACGGCAATCACAACAACAGCTGCGATGGAACTGCCGACGATGACGCCGATGGGTGGTGGTGACGACGACGACGACGCGCTTGTCTGGCTGTAATCGGTAGCATCCGTAGGCGTGTGGGTGCTACTTGCGCTACTGGTAGACGCCGTCGAGCAGAAGCTGGTAATCTCCGTGCCGTTGCTGTCGACCGCGACGAGATTTGTCCTGGGCGTCGGGTTGGCCTCCCAGAGCGTGAACTGGTTGGTGTCTTGGTTGACGTGCAGATAGGCGGCCGTGAAGAACTGCCAGCCGAGCTGCGCAATCTCCGTGGCCTCGACCGTCTGCAGCGAGTCGATGACGAGGTCGGGCGCCGTGGCGTTGACGGTGATGACGCCGGTCGTCTGGTCGATTTCGGTATGTGACCGCACCAGCTGGTCGTTTCGGATGCGCACCGAAAGTCCCGACTGCAGTTTGATGGTCATGTCGCCCTGGTATCTTATTTGTTAGTGGGGGGGGATATATCATCAACCAGGGGAGGTAAACTCACGGAGTAAATGAATTTGTCTCGTAGCGCATATTCCAGTAGTAGATGCCCTGCGACCGGTCCATGTCCAGGGCCAGGTTTTTTGTGAGGGCCATCATGTTGTTGAAAAAGGGGTCGAGCGGCATGCGCATCAGCGTGGGCAGGCCCGGGGTGAGACAGGCCGCGATCGACGTGGACTTGGCCGCCGGGAAGATGCTCGCGTCGGTGCCGTTGGCGAAATTCAGCACAATGTCGGAGATGGTCACCAGCAGCTGCGAGGCGCACTCGCCCGCCGCCGCGCTGCTCGTCATGGGCTGGGTGTACGGGCTGCCGGTGACTTTGGCCTGGTCGTAGCCGCCAAACACCACGCTGCCGTCCAGGCTTCCCGCACTCGTGCCTGCTACGGACGAGCCCCAAAAATACGAGTAGCTCCGGGACGCAATCTGGCCGGTCGACTTCAGCACGTTGAGCAGCGTCGAGTTGACGCCCAAGCCAAGGCCCATCATCGGCGCGTAGCCTTGTGCGCCCCCGTCGCTCAGGGCCACACTGAGCGGGAAACGGTCCAGCGTGACGTTGTCGTTCAGGGTCAGGCTGTCTGCCACATGGGTCACTTTTGGGTACCCCGAGTTGGGCGCGGAATCGTCTGGGTAGGCGCTGGCATCGGCATCGGCCCGGGCTGTGGAGGCTGTGCTGTCATAGGCACCACCACGAAATGTTGCACAAGCCGTATCCGTCCAGGTACCGGTGTTGGGTTCATTGTCGAGACAGTAGCCATTGGTTCCGTAGATGACGGTGTTGTTGAGTGGCCTTGTGACACGGTCAGAAAAAAATAATGTACCAAAATAAAAAGAAAAAAGTTCATGGATGGTCGCACACGCCATGATCCTGCTGTCGTGAGACCTACCAAAGAGGAAGAAGTGCAATGGGCTGTCTTGGTTCGCCAACAGACATGTTCATGCCACGAACTAGGTTATTTGTTGGGAGGGTGACATTTCCGACGCGCACCTCGATGGGATACGGCGCACAGCTCATCGTCACTTCTGTTGTTGGTGGTGTAGGTAAAGATAGTCAAAATAAAAATGTGGATAAAGAGAAAGATCAGAGAAAGAAAAGCAAGGGGCAGACGCCTATTAGAAAATTAAAAGAAAGTATACGACCAAAGACCGAGGCAAAAAAAAAAGACACGGAGTACAAGAGGATATATCAGAACCTACCCAGTGGCATCAGCCGCGAACAGGTAATAATCACAAAAATAAACGCGGTGGGCCAGGTCCCTTTGTTTTCTTTTCCTTTCTTTTTTTTGTTCCTTTACTTTGCTTGTGTTTGAGATAGTCCGCCTGGGCCTGCCAAGGTGTCTTGGCCAGGGTAGTCAACAGCTGTGCTCAAGAGGAAGAGGAGACTATGGAGTACCACGGAGTAAAAGACCATAGTATCGACCAGTCATCATGCATTATGCGTATCCATATGCCTTCCACCGCTCGTCCCTCTGAACAACGATAGACGCAGTCGCCGCGAAATGAACACGACGTGTGATGGGTGATATGTTAAAGGCTCCCGCAACGGCTTCTTGTCTCGGCAGCTTTAACTCTTATTTCTTAATATTATGGGCCGATATTCCGAATGCGGATTAGCTTGGATACGTCAACGGCCTCCTCCCCACCATCCGTCACGATTCACACCAACTAGAACCCTGTCTAGCCGCCCGTCTGGAGCCCTTGCCAGCCGCATCCGTGGAGTTCTGAAAGGCGGCTCACTCCCCTTCAAAGCGCTCGCCCTCTCATGCAAAAGACTTGACGGATCAGCCTTGGGCTAATTTTGTAACACTAGCGGGGAGGGGGGGCTCTTCAACGCGCGCGCGAAGTGAGACGACTATGGCCAAAGACGGCGGGCCAGAGGGCAGACAAAACGGCATGCATTCAAAGTGGACAAATGGACGGGCGGCGGCGCTTAAATGCTGTACGAGTAAACATGAGCTTTACTACTCCGTGCTCGCCATGCTATTATCTAGCACGTCTGTCTTTATTTTCTCTTGGTAATATCTTATTCCTGTTCCTCCTCTTTTGCTTTGAAGAAACACCTTACTCCGTATTATTGTCTCCGGCCAGTTTTCCCGGCCGCATCCAGTATCAACATGATTTCCATCCGGCGACGATGCTTGCATGTCTACTACCTTGGCGCCCTCCTCACATTCGCACTCTACGCATTCTGGAGCGCACAATATCGACAGTGCTACATCTGCTTCACTGCGACACAACCAGAGTACAGCAGCAGCTCGCCGATACCGGAGCTCGACCACATCCCTGCCTTTGTCGACACCGGGCCCAACGCCGAGTTTTGCCGACGACGCTTCACCCTCGACTACCTTGAGGAGCTGCGCGATCACTCAATACAATATTGCGAGAAAGGGGAGGACAACAACGACCCAGCGCAGTCGCAGTTGACCTGCTTCCATGCCCACGTCCGCGACGATGGCGGCGTCGACTCCATGTGCATAGGAACGGGGGCAACCTGGAATCCCACGGACAGACAGTTTGTGCTGCAGTGCCCGCATCTCCATCAGCCCACCCCGAACGAAACTGAAAAGGGGCTGATTCCCTTCAACGCCATTTCGGCCTCGTGGTACGACACCGGCCCGGCCCGTGTGTTTGCCGGGTTTGTCTCCTTGACCGGCAAGGCGGAAGACCCGAAGGAACAGGACCCGGCAGAGCAGCAACAGCAGCAGCCTGTGCGCAACGTGATTCTCGTAAAGCGCGAGGGCGGCCACAACCTGTGGCACAGTCTGATGGAGATCCAGTCCATGATGTCGACGATTGATGTCCTGCGCATGGCCCGTCCGGATGACAGCCTAAGGCCTTTTTTCGTGCACCCCGAAGACGACGTCAACACACACGTGGTGGTGCTCGACAACCACGCACAAGGGCCGACGTTTGACCTCTGGCGCTTCTTTTCGCGCCACCCCATTGTCACGCTGGGCACCGACGAGACCAACTCCCTCGCGGACCAGTTCCCCTTCCGCCGCGAGGACGGCCCCTTTAACATTATCGTGCCCATGGCCGGCGGCAGCAACCCGACGTGGCAAAACGACTGGGTCGACCGCATGGACTGCACAGAGGCGCCGCTCGTCAAGCTTCTCGCCCAGCGGGTCTTTGAGCACTATGGAATTGAGCGCGAAGAGGCGCCGTCGTCACCGCTGCAGGACGACCACCCCTTGACCATCACGTTCATCGACCGCAAGGGCTCGCGCCAGCTGATCGGGCACGAGGTGCTGCTGCGCCGGCTGGAGGAAAAGTACCCGAACGCAGTGGTGCACGCGGTGGATCTGGCCACGCTGTCGCTGGCCGACCAGCTGCGCACCGTCCAGGCCACCGACATCCTCGTCGGCGTGCACGGCGCCGGCCTGACGCATACCATGTTCATGCGCGCGTACCACGGCGCCGTGGTCGAGATCCAGCCCGAGGGGATGGGCCACAAGGGGTTCGCCAACATGGCCGCCATGACTGGCCATGCGTATTTCATGGCGGAGGCCGAGATTGTGCTTCCGGAGGAGGTGGCCGAGTTTAGCGCGGATGGCGGCGCCGCGCGAAAAGAGCAAGGCACACTGCGCGGCGGCGATCGATCCCGCCCGTGGCAGTCGTCGCACGTCCACATAGGCGTGGAGCCGTTCCTGGACATAATGGAACGGGCCGTCGAGGCAGTGGTCCGAAAAGCGAAAGAGACGGGAAGATAGACACCAATGCTGGACACGGGTCTTGATGGCGTTATGGTAATTATTAGGCTAGCGGGCGTTTTTTGCATTGGAATTCAGAATATTACACACACTCTAAAGGGTGGGAATAATAGTGATAATCATCATATTCAAACATGACGTAGTTTTTGATTGAAGAATCCCAGCCATGTAATTAAATTGATTGTTTTCTGAGGAGGGACAAAAAAACGAAATAACATAACTACAGTAGAAAAAAAAAAAAGAAAAAAAATAACGTACAGCAGCGGGTATTCGCTGGTCGTCACCGACCCAACTACTAATCCACCGATTATTGGTTTAACTAGGGGAGAGCGGACGGGATCCCGTGTTTTCCAATATCTATGGCCGTACGTGGAAGTGAAGCGTCTTGTCTGAGTATATATAGGGGGTTCTGCTAGAATATGAGGCAAAAAGAAAGAAAAAAACGTACAGCAGCGGGTATTCGCTGGTCGTCACCGACCCAACTACTAATCCACCGATTACCGGTTTAACTAGGGGAGAGCGGACGGGATCCCGTGCTTTCCAGTATCTATGGCCGTACGTGATGGAAGGGGCATCTGTTTACGATTATAACGATCTGCGAGATGCGAGGATTAAACTAAAAACAAAGTATCTCTATCGAATATATACTACCTGGCGCACCGATCAAAGTATATGATACTAAGACGAAGGGATAACGGATCAGTTTTCTTTTTTTATTAAATACGGATAATACTAGAACTAGTACAAAAATTCACAAAGGTATTCCGATACTAATATTGAAATCGAATTTACATCAAAATCAAGGCGTTTTAAAGTCAAAACAATAAAGAAAAAAAAATACACACTGAAGAAGATACGAGGATCTCATTCAAACCAGAAGAAAAGATGAAAAATGCCAAAAACAGACTGTGGCTATTATTGGTGCTTTTTCGTCACTGGAACATTTCGAACCCTGCGCAAAGACCCTGCGGAATAATAGCCAGATTGACTGTTTAGATTTTGCGCCCCTGGTATCTAATCTAGCCATCATTGTACTATGTCCGGGGCCTTACTACTTCTCCTGAATCCTCCCTCTAGTACTCTGTAGTACTCCGTACTTTTTCAAAACAACGGACGAGGCTGTGGAATTAGCAGCATGAGTACACGTCACCATGGAGCGATGATTTGTATTCTCTCCACGTACCCCAGCACTAGCACTAGCCAATTTACTGCCACTGCCACGGAAGACGGCCACGCGGAGTTTGATAACCCATTCAAGAACCATGTCTTGGATATGTCTTTGCGGGTATTTCGACTGATGCATGTTGGGGGAGGGGGTGTAGCTAGTGACGTCCAGGGGAAGTGTCGAAGCTGCTCCGCAAGAACAAGTAAAGAATTATATTAGAAGGAGAGCCTGGTACTGCGACTGGAGAGTCATGGTTCCCGGCAGTATATAGTCTCAACAACAGACATAGCGGAGAGCCAGATCTAGTCCTACCTAGTATCTTTATTTTATTTATTTACTTGACCAACTATTCAAAACCATCCACCTCGTCAAACGTCAAACCACCAGCCATGTCTTGTGCGGACCAGTACACGCCGAAGCCGGCCACGGACATCTTCACGTCGGACACGGACATTGACCGCCGGCAATGCACGCGCAAGGTGCCCATGAAGGTGCTGCTTCTCGGTCTCGGCCGCACAGGAACTGCATGTAGGTTTTTTTTCCTTTCTTTTTTTTTCAGAATCAAATCTGACAAACAGCCATGCGTGAGGCCATGACCCAGCTGGGCTACGTCGACACCTACCACATGATGAGCTGCTCGATCGAGAACCCGCCCGACGCGCTGCTCTGGATGGACGCGCTGCGCGCCAAGTACGACGGCGTCGGCCCCAAGTTTACGCGGCGCGACTGGGACCGGCTGCTGGGCAACTGCCAGGCCGTGTGCGACTGGCCGGCCGTGGCGTTTGCCGAGGAGCTGATCGAGGCGTACCCGGAGGCCAAGGTGATCCTGACGAACCGCGACGTCGACAGCTGGCACGCGTCGACGATGAAGACGGTGTACTGGCGGGCCATGGACCCGGAGCTGGAGTTTGTGGCGCGCTTCAGCTGGGCCGCGGGCATGTACCAGCCGATGCTGCGCAAGTTTTTTGATACTTTTTTCGAGGGCCAGTTTCCGACGCGCGGCAAGGCCATCTACACGGCGCACTACGAGCACATTCGGCGCATCGTGCCCCCCGGCAGGCTGCTGGACTACGAGGTGCGCCAGGGCTGGGCGCCGCTGTGCCGGTTCCTGGGCGAGCCGGTGCCTTCGTCACCGACAGAGAAGCAGCAGCCGCTGCCCTTCCCCAACATCAACGAGAGCGCCACGTTTGTGTCGCGGTCGCGGCGGCGCAACCGCATGCAAATGTACAATGTGCTGCTGCGGTGGGTGCTGATTGCCCTGGCGCTGGGCGTGCTGGCGCTGTTCCTGCGGTCGTCGACGTGCGCGGTCCTGTGGTCGTCGTCGGCGTGGCAGCGGGTGGTGCGCCTACGCGGCGTGGACGCAGATGACGCCGAGCAGGGCGAGCCGACGCCGCCGTCTCTGGTTGCCTTGATGGGCAGTCTGTCCGTGATCAACTCGGCCGTGTACTACACAGTGGACTGCATGCGATCCGGCAAGCGGTCCTAGGTTTTTTTTTTTTTAATTTCTTCTTTTTGGTTTATCTTTTTTTTTTTTTTGTCAGACTTGGTACATAGGAGGTTCTTGGCTGGTCTTGATGGGGGTGGCGCATGAATATCTTGGTAGCAGCGGCCAAGACATAGTTCAAGCGCGATCCTGTTTGCAAGACACCGGCAAGGGGGGGAAAACATTAGTCCCTTCTTTTTCTCGGCGCATATTTGTTATCTCGTTTTCGGTTTTGCGTGCAGTTACAGTTTATTTTATATGGAATCATAACAGCTTTTCTATCTTTTTAAACTGCGTACGAGTATATCTTGACAAATTCTGAGGATAGACTTTCTGTCATACACCCGTTCTGTAACAATGCTGCATCTCGTCGCGAACAGTACTCTTTCTTTGTACAAGTACGTCCTCCAGGGCGTGTGATGGAATTATCTGATCTACACAGGTGGGTTCGGTGACCTTGCGGGCGTGGACGTATAAAGACAGACCCACTTGGCACTATCTACACCCCATCACTTACACGTAACCCTTTTTCACTGCACACGTACACTGTCGCAGTAGGACGTCGCCCTACGGTGGCTGATCCAGGGGCAAGTGGGAAGCACTTTTAAGTACGGAGTACGTACTCGCAGTAAAAATAACCAGAAAAGGGAACATGGGTGACGCAGTGCAATGTCGGCGCAGACGAGCCGAGCTCCGATGATGGAAGTCGCATCAAGAAGATAGCTGATGCCGACCTCCAAGTATATGTCATATCCTCCGTAGCATAGCACTGGAAACTTGGAACGCTGGCTACGAGAAAAGTAACTTCTCCCAGTCATTGATCGTAAGCCATGTCGAAAACATTCAGAGAGGATGCGGTTGGACCGCCCTCGTCGCAGCCTCGGCTTATTATGCACACACTCGACGATGTGAGGACACGAGGAGAGGACGACTCCAACTCCGACGCCGACACGCTGGACGGCTTCGACCACAAAGATATCCTCCCGCCGCCGGCGTCGAATATACCCCGGCCGACCGCCACCACCGCCGCCGCGCCGCCGGTGACGTGGATGTCGCTGCCCCGCAAAGGGCAGCTGGCCATCCTCTTCCTGTCGCGCTTTGTCGATTTCTTGCAGGTCGCGTCGCTGCAGGCGTACGTCTTTTACCAGCTCAAGGCCATGGACGCCTCGCGGTCCGACGCCGCCATCTCGACCCAGGCGGGCTTGCTCCAGGGCTGCTTCACGGGGGCCCAGGTGCTGACGGCCATGCTGTGGGGCAACGTGGCGGACGCCAGCTGGTGCGGACGGAAACCGGTGCTCATCATCGGGCTCGCGGGCACGGCCGTCTCGTGCGTGGGCTACGGGTTTTCCACCACGTTTGCGTGGGCCGTGTTCTGGCGCGCCCTGGGCGGCGGCATCAACGGCACAGTCGGTATCATGTAAGACTTCTCGGTAGTACTTCTTGAATGAAACAAGATGAGTACTGACAAACAGCCGCACGATGATCTCCGAGATCATCAAGGACAAAAAGTACCAGTCGCGGGCGTTCCTGATCCTGCCCATGAGCTTCAACCTGGCCAACATCATCGGGCCGGTCATGGGCGGCTTCCTCGCGGATCCGGCCAACACCCTTCCCGGGCTCTTTGGCGAGGGTGCCGTCTTGGGCTTCCAGTGGATTCGGCAGTACCCGTTTGCGCTTCCGAGCGTTCTGAATGCGGTGTCTCTTGGTCTTTCGGCCATGGTCGTGCTATTCTGTCTCGAAGAGGTGCGTCCTATTTTTTCCATGCGGGCGCCTACAAGCAAAAAAAAAAAACTAACAATGCAGACATCCAACGAGCGCCGTGGCAAAACCGACGTTGGCCTCTACCTGGCGGCCCGCTTCAAGCAGGTCGTGCTGCGCCGCCGTCCGGCCGCATACGACTACATGCGCGTCGAGTCGGTAGAGGCCGCCGTGGAGTCGGTGCCCATGCTGGCCTCGACGGTGAAACCGCCACCAAGGCAGCGGCCGCAGCGGCGGCTGCCGTTCCGGCGCATCTGGACACGCAACGTTGTTCTGACGCTGCTGACGACGGCGCTCTACGACTTCCACCTCGGCGCCTTTGCCAATGTGTGGGCCCTGTTTTTATCGACACCGCGGGCTGCTGAAACGGAAAGCAATAGCAGCCTCGCCCATGGCCTCGGCATGCCGGCGTCGCGCGTCGGCGTGGCCACGTCGTTCCTCGGCGTGCTCGGCATGCTGCTGCAGCTCACCCTGTACCCGCCCATCAGCGCGCGCCTGGGCACGCTGCGGTCGTTCCGCTGGTTCCTGGCCGGGTTCCCGCTGGCCTACGCAGCAGCGCCGCTGCTGGCCATACTACCCGTGTCTACCTACAACGGCACCCTGCTCTGGCTCGGCATCCTCGTCGTGCTTCTCCTGCAAGTCACGGCGCGCACGTTTACGCTGCCGGCCAGCATCATCCTGCTCAACAACTGCAGCCCCCACCCCAGCGTGCTGGGCACCGTGCACGGGCTGGGCCAGAGCACGTCGGCCGGGTTCCGCACCATTGGGCCGGTGGTCGGCGGCTGGTGGTACGGCTGGGGCCTGCAGCACGGCGCCGTGCAGGCGGGCTGGTGGGGCATTGCGGCCATGGCGGTGCTGGGCTGCGTGTCGGCGCGCTGGATCTACGAGGGCAGTGGGCACGAGATAGCGCTAGAGGGGGAGGAAGACTGAGGCTGCGGGTACTGTTCTGTTGTATTGGTATTGGTATCGCAAATAATCATTGATCGTTCACTCAGAGAAAAGAAAGACCTGATAAGCTGCCGTGGGAATAAAACAATTACGAATCCTGGGCGTGCCAAGACTTTATATGACGAGGCCTGCCAGGATGCAGGGGCTCTTGGGTGGGTGTTTTTCTACTCGCCGGCGGCATTTCTGGGTGCAAAAAACCCTGGCACCCGTTTTTAGTGTCGGCTAGTCGTCGTCGAACAGGGCGTGTGATTAGCGCCGAGCCGTGCTGTGGGGGAAATGTACGGAGTATTTGGTGGCCCTGGCCGGTTGTTCATCTGGGTACGACGTGCGTACGCAGTCTCTCTGGGAGTGCTGATCAATTTACTCGAGTGGACGAGTGGACGAGTTACTCGTCCAGCTCCGAGGATGGTATGTACTTACAACGGTTGAGTGCTAATTTCTCAGAGATTAGCAGCAGCCTCGAGTCATGTACGCGTAAGCGACTTGCACGCATGCCGCCCTCTTTGGGCTCTTGCATACGTCCTCCTGTCAAGTTCATGCCGGATCCCGCACCCCTTCCTTGTGGCAATGCAATGTAAGACGTACGGAGTACTCGTACTCACATTTGTAGATCTCCTTGCAGGCGTTTGAGGGTTTACATCGGTTGTACTCGTAGCCGCTTGGCTGCGTCCTTCGTGCCAAAGTAGAAAAATCAAAGCAACTTTCTGTAGACAACTGCTTGTCTCTTACAGCACCACATTTACTTTTGTTTAAACCACTACTAATGAGACGGTGGTTTGAGTTTCAAAAGCTGAATAAATCAACTCACAAAATCAACTCACAACAACCTCTGTAGTCACACACGATGCGGGCAGCAACACGAGTACGGCTGGCTCTGCTCCAGGTCCTTCTTCTCCATACCACACACACGACGGTCGCGGCACGAGCCGCCCTTTCCACCGCCTCCGCCTCGGCGTCTACGAGTGCGGCCATCCACGGCGACGCCAGCAGCGTGTCGTGGTACGACTGGGGCTGGTACGGCATCCACCCCGAGCAGCACTTTGTGTCCTTTGGCGCATCGCCGCCGCGCCCGTTTATTCTGCCAAGAGGTGATGCACAATGCGGCAAAAATGATGCGGAAAACAACCGCTACACCTTTGTCAGCCCCCGCGGCCTCGCCGTGACGACGCCCGGTCCCATCATCTACGACGGCGAGGGCAACCTCGTGTGGATGGACACGCAGTACGGCGAGGCCATGGACTTTAAAGTGCAGCACTACGACGGCCAGGACTACCTCACCTTTTGGCACGGCAGCGACAACGGCACCTTTGGCGAGGGTCAGTACTACATGCTCAACGCGACCTATGACGTCGCGCGGATTGTGCGCCCTGTTGGCAATTTCAGCGGCGACCTGCACGAGTTCCGCATCACCGACCACGGCACGGCGCTGCTGACCATGTACCAGAAGATGACGGTGGACTTGTCCGACTTGGGCATCCATGGCGGCGACGGCTGGATCATCGACAGCCTGTTCCAGGAGATCGACCTGGCCACGGGCGCGCTCGTGTTCCAGTGGCGCGCCACCGACCATTTCCCCGTGAAGGATACCTTGGCACCACTCGCCAACTTTGGCCGGTCGCCGGCCGCCGCCTTTGACTACTTCCACATCAACAGCGTCGACAAGACGGCGCCCGACGGCGACTACATCGTGTCGTCGCGCTACCTGTGCGCCGTCGTGTGCATCAGCCACCGCGACGGCTCCGTGCTGTGGCAGCTGGGCGGCAAGCACAACGACCTGCGCGACCTGTCGTCGGGCGGCCAGGCCACCAACTTCCACTGGCAGCACCACGCCTCGTGGCACGCGGCCACGAGCGAGCTGACCGTGTTTGACAACGGCGCCTACGGCCACCTCGAGAGCGCCGCCCACAGCCGCGGCCTGCGCATCCGCGTCGACGCCGCCGCCAAGACGGCCACCCTCGTGCAGGCGTACGTGGCGCCCGAGCAGCACCTGGCGGCGTCGCAGGGGTCGGTGCAGATGCTAGACTCAGGGGAGGTCCTGGTCGGCTGGGGCTACATCCCCGCCTACACCGAGTTCGCCGCCGACGACGGCACGCCCCTGTGCGACGTCCACATCTGCCCCGCCGGCAACTACCACCTCGGCTGGTGCAAGAACTACCGCACCTTCAAGTTCCCCTGGGTCGGCCGCCCGGCCACGCCGCCGTCCGCCGCCATGCGCCCGGCCGAGCACGCGCTCTACGTCAGCTGGAACGGCGCCACCGAGGTGCGGGCCTGGCAGCTGCAGGTGGAGGCTGCGTCCAAAGAGAACGTGGAACAGTTCACCGACCACGGCCCCCCCGTGGCCAAGACCGGCTTCGAGACGCGCTTCAACGTGCCCGCAGATGCCATGCACGTCCGCGTCGCCGCCCTCGACAAGGACGGCCGCGTCCTCGCCTACTCGCCCGCCGTCGCCACCGACGAGTTCACCGTCGTCGCGCCCATGCCCGCGCCGCCCGTCGCCCGCACGCTGCGCCGTCTCGTCCAGCACGCCGTGGCGTACGCCGTGCTGGGCGTCGTCGGCTGCCTCGTGCTCGTGCGGTACCGCGCCGCGGTCGCCGCGCGCATCACGGCTGTCGTCGCGCGTGTGCGGTCGGCCCGGACACAAGGGTACGAGGCTTTGCCGACGGCCATGGCGCAGCTCTAGTCTTTTTTTTTTTGTTCTTTTTTTTGTTTTATTCTCTCGTTTATTTAACCACTATTGATATCTCTTTTGTCGTCATGATCTGTATATTTGCAAGCTGCAGGACTCCGTGCATCACGCCCCTGTTGGCGCGTGTGTGTGCGCGGGAAGGAACGATGGAAACATACTTTTCTACCCCTATTATTATCGCATTTGTTTTTTTCCTGTACTCTATCCTTTTTCTCCCTCCTTTTCTTCCGCTTTTCTAGGCAGCCATCTATTTTTCCTACATCACCTTTTCGCCATTCTTCACCTTTTCGCCATTCTGATCCGCGCTTGGAGCGCTGCACGCGGCAGCCAAGATACCGTTAAATGTCATTTGACAGGGGGGTGCAATGAAATCAAAGAGATACGAGCTCCTTTTGGCTTGTACGGAGTATCTAAGATATGCTACCTCTCAACCTCGTTCATTGCTCTTTTGAGCTGCAGCAATCCGTGTTTTAGTCGAGCACATTTGCTCTGCCGCCGCCGCGATCATGGCAAACAAAGAATATGACAGCCCTTACAACCGCCTCATCAGGAGGCGCGCGCGCGACGAGTGCGAGATGCAGATCCGTCTGCAGTTGCTGCTGCACCAGCACCAGATCTGGAACCCCGAGATCAAGCCCGACCACGACGCCGACTACCACTGCGGCTGCGCCATCCACCAGTACCACCGCCGCCGCGTGGCCCGCCTCCCCGTGCAAAAGCTGTGGTTCAACGCCGTCATGTACCCCGGCGACGAGTTTTACCACAACTGTCCGCTGGACGAGAAAAAGCCGCACTATTACCGGCAGAACCCGTATAACTTTCGCTCGCCCCACGTCCGCGACTACAGCGCCGACCCGTCCGGCGTGGCGATTGACGTACCACAAAAGCCATGCCCGAATGCGCACGGCCTCTGGCTGTTCAACACGCTTTCCACGGACTGCCGGCTGAATGACGCGGCCCAAGCGCGCGTCGACGGATTTGAGAAGGCCTTGATTGAGTGGGAGGAGGAGGATCAAATAGTTATGGAGTCGTGGTCGCCGCCGCCGCCGGATTCTGATGATCAGGAGCCGGAGATGTACAGGGGCATCGACAAAAGCTGCTTCGAAATCTGCAGGGCCGTGAACTGGTGGCGCTCGGCCAGTCTCCGCGAAGAGGCCGGCCGCTGGGCCGACCCGGTGCAGCGCCGGCTGGCCGCCGAATACCAGGCACGAATCGGCATAGCCTTCGACGTCGACGATATGCGCGCGCGCAAGCCGGTCCAGTACCTGTTCCTCTTGATGGCGGGCTACTTTGAGCCGATCCCCGTGGCCTGGGCCAGCCAGCCATGCAGCCCGCTCCGCTTCCGCATCGATGCGCTCGAGGGCTGGCCCGGCGTCACGCCCACGTGGCGCGGCTACACGAGCCTGGCCGAGGAGCGGCTGTACTGGGTCCTGAACCACCGCGGAAGCAGCAGCAGCAGCGCAACAGGGCCGCACAGCAAGATCGACAGGATCTTTGCGCTGCCGCTGGCATGCAAACGCATGGAAAAGGCCGTTGACCCGCCGCCCGAGTACTTTTCGCCCGAGGACACGTGCATGCTGCAGCGTACGGCAGATGACTACGGCCTCTACTCGAAGCAGGTCATGCCGTCAACGCCGTTTGTCGCCCCAGGCGGCCGGCCCGAGCAGCCCGGTGACCACTCCATGATCCTGCTCGACGTGTCGGCCTCCATGGACTGGGACCCCATGCGCCCTGTCTACGACAGCTACCTCGTGACCGGCTACGAAAAGGTGAAACAGCCCAAGAGCAAGGATATGGCGCGGTCCGTCCTCCGCCGCTTCACCTACGCCCTGAGCCGCCACGACCACCCCTGCGGCTACCACCACCACCACCAGACCACCGCCGGCTACGACTTTGTCACGTTTGCCAGCAGCGCCACCCACGTCGGCAACATCAACCACCACAACTACGACGCCGTGTGGGACGGCGGTGTGCGCTTCGGCGACAGCGGCGGCGGCGGCGGCGGCGGTGGCGGCAAGCGCATCATGCCGGGCTGGCAGATGATCAAGGCGCTGCACTTTGCAAAGCACCCCGAGTCGGCCGTGCACCACCCCGTCTACGGCTGGCTGGCCGGGCCCGCGACGCCCATGCTGCGGCTGCTCCTTGTTTTGGATGGCGAGGCCCAGGACATGGACGAGTTTGAGCTGGACCTTCTGAGCCTGTCGTGGGCGCACGTCACCATTTTCCTGATCGGCGTCGACAACTGCCCGCACCACCACCGGCACGCCAACGAGCTGCAGCGCATCAGCGACGTCAACCGCCACGTGTCGTTTGTCGACGCGCAGGGCAACTTCCCTGGGCGATTTGTGACGCACGAGCTGCTAAAGCGGCACTTGGGGTACGACATGTCGCTTGACGAGTTTGTCAAGTTGGAGCGTCCGCCGGAGTATGCTTCGTGAGGGTTTTTTTTTTTTTTTTTTTTTTGATATCCAGTCTATGATTCCCAGTAACCTTCCCCCAACCTACGTGAAAGTCCGTAGCTGCATTGATGCATTGACATGCTGGCAATCATTGTATTCCAACGTGACACAGGTACATCACTTTTAATGTGTAGAGAAAAAAAGACATTTCTTTACGTTTGAGATGCGTTCGTACTGTCAAACGTCAGAGCAGTATTGACGGAGCTCGACATTTGCAAAAGCGGCACGTGGGTCAGGGCGCCCATATAGCGACTGCCAGCTAGGGCTGGCATCACAGTTAGCCGCCCGTATAGCTCAGTGGTAGAGCGTATCACTTGTATTTCTAGAAATAGAAGTCATCTTATGAGATGCTAAGGTCCATGGTTCAATCCCATGTGCGGGCATTTTTTTGTTCTTTTGTTTGTTTTTGTTTTTTGCCTTCGTTTTTTTTTTATCTATTTCTTTGCTGGTCTTTTTTTTTTTTTTTTTACCTGATTCTTTTTTGTATTGTTCCTTTTCTGATCTTGCTTTTTTTTGTTTTTTTTTTTGCCTGATTTCTTTTTTATCTATTTCTTTGCTGATCTTGCATTTTTATTTCTTTTTTTGCCTGTGTTTTTTTTGTATCTATTTCTTTGCTGATTTTGCTTTTTTTTCCATATTTTCTAGTACTTTACATGACTCATGACACACGGTTATCGTTATTCAGCAAAACGAAAGAACCAACAACAACAATAATAATCGCTGCCTTTCTAGAATACTTCTTTGACTCTATGGTCCTTCTCACGAGTTCTGTTCCTTTGTTTTCCTTTCAAAATACGCCCTGTCATGTGCCGGTGACCTCACCTGGCAAAGTCATCAGTCTTGTTCGGCCACAACGACAATGTCGAGCCTTGTGGCTATGCTGAGTAAAAGTATTTTTTGTTAATTATTGGGTATCATTCTATGTTTCGTTCTCTGCACTACTCCATCCAAGGCATGTCCATCACCCATTCCTGGTCTGCGCCCTGCGCCTGCACCGCCTCTTGGGTTGGAGGTGCCTTGTGTGCCTTGTGTGCTGCTACCGCCTCGGCCGCCGCCTCCGCCTCTGCCTCTGCCCGGTTCCGCTCCATGTACTGCGCCCGCATCGCCTGCTCTTGCTCCTCGCCGCGCCACGTCCGCCCCTGCAGGTGCCGCAGACACAGCGCGTTGCCGTCGTCCGGGTAGTACTGCCACGTCGCCCAGCGCTTCCACGCCGCGGCGTCCGCCTTCATCTGCGACCGCGCGCGCTGGCCGACGTGGTCCTCGATAAAGTCGCCGCGGCTGAGCGCGAGCCGCGACGGGAAGATGCGCGCGAGGTAGTGCGCGCGCGACGCAATGTGCGTCTTGTCGTGCCAGAAGAAGAGCGGCGTGAGTGGGAGGGGGCCGTCTAAGCTCGTGGGAAAATCTGTCTTGTAAGTGTCGGTGATGGCACGCAGGACCGGGAACTCGGTCGCATGGGCCGATGTGGCGTAGCGCAGCATGCGGACCGACGGCAGGCAGATGTAGCGGACGGGGACGCTGCCCAGCTCCGCCACCGGCGTGGGCTGGAGTGTGCCGTTGTCCTTGTCTCCATTGCTTGGGCTGGTTGTCCCCTGTGACGCTTGCCCCTCCGACGCCTGCATCACGTCCAGCATGGCGGCAATGGGAATGTCGGCCGCCAGCGACCAGTCGTGCTGCTGCACCCAGACATACGGCGTCGCCGCCAGCCGCAGGGCCGAGCGCACGCCCAGCCCAAACCCGAGCCGCGCCTCGGGCTCGACAAACGATATCCGGGGCAGGCTTCGGTTTTGGCTGCTCCCCCCCGGCGTGCGCATGTGCATGTGCGTGACCCGGAACCGCACCGCGTTGTCGCGGAGAAAGGGCGAGCCAAACTCGGCCGACCCGTCCTCGACGTAGTCAACCGCGAGGTGCTCGTGCTCCGCCGCGTTCTGGGACAGGCCAGCGTGGCGGGCCCATTCCGTCTGGACCAGCCGCCGCACATTGGACTTGTAGGTGCCGTAGTGGCCGGCCTCGACGGCCGTGACGGTGCCCCGCTTGAGCCGCAGCTGGGGCCCGATGCGGTCGTAGGTGTCAAAGACGACAATGATGGCGCACCCCAGCAGGGCCGGACAGTGCGTCGCAAACGACGCCAGGACCGACGCGACGAGGTCCGTGGACGGAGCCGACGGCGTCGGCGACGTAGTGAGCACGACGGTCAAGAGGCTGGCCACGTCTGGCGGCGACGGAGCCGGGTCGCCGGGCCTCGCCTCGTCCGCCATCTCTATTTTTTTTTTACTCGGGTAGGACAGACGTTACAGATTCTCGATGACGGAATTGGTTGGTCATGGATACGTCACTATTTTTTTGCTGCGCGACGTTCAAGGTGTGGGGTTGATCTGAAGTTTTTTTCGACATGCTAAAAGCTAAGCTTGACTGACAGGTTCAAGATAGCTGTGCGAATAGTGATTCATGCATAAATTTACGCCATTTAAACTAACTACACCGTGGTGATGGGTCGGAGATACTTCAGTCTGGACGTCGCGACATGAGGATGACGATGGTGTACAAGACACTCTCTCTACGAGTACACACATCCAGAATCTCGATTCTTCACCTCCTTGGGACTCTCCCTCGCCAGGGGTGACATTAAGCCATGATCCCAGGGAGGCCAGATTCAACGTGCCCCGACAGCTTGCTGACATGGCCCGGTGATCAATGTCCGTAGACAGGCACTGCCAGCAACAGCAAAGACACGTTCCAAAGCTACGGAATGGAAGCAAAAAAAAAAATAGAAAGAAAGAAACCGGCAAAGGGCGGCGTACTTTTCCAAAAGAGACCCGGCATAAAACGGTACTTTTTCAGTGCTCATCTCGTTTACACGATAATACGTTGCTTCGTGGTACATGGACACGTAGGAAGCTCCATCACAGAGCTCCATCTGCACAGATCCAGCGAGAACGGAGGTGGGTATTTCGAGGAAGCAGAGTTTTTTTCTTTCTTTCCTTCTTGCAAGGTCTCGCCCTTTTTCTCCCTTGTCACGACAAGACTTTTGAGGCCCTGCACTTTTTTGTCGTGCATTGCTCCATATGGAGCTACTCCGTAATAGCTGCACACAACCCCATATTGGGGCTTGTATTCATTACGTTTTCGTACCCAGCAAGCTGCCCCCTTTGTTAACGATCGTCCCATGAGCTCTTTTTGCGCCACAAAAAGACCCTGGATCCCGTTTGGCAAAGCTCTGCAGATACGAGTAAAACGTACGGAGTACCTATGTGAGATATTTGGAGTAGCTCCCAGAATACTCCGTATGCATCCTTTGCAATGTGGAAACCGGCTTCGTGAAGAAAGATAGTGCTATGTGGCTCGACAAAGCAGGAAGAAGGTAGCCAATCTGGGGATAATAGACAGACGCACGGATGTGTGCGAGTAACTCGTACTCGTACGCGTACGGAGTAGGATCTGGACCACTTCCCCCCCGGATTTTACGGAGCATCATTGACATATGAAGGCCGATGCAGGGTGTTACAAGGTGTTAGCAGGCAGGGCGGCGGCAGCGGTTAGCTCGAACTTGCCCTTTCCCAGTCTTTCCCAGTGGTCTTAGCGTGCTTCTGTTTAGTTGGTCCCGGGACCCCAGATTCCAATAGACTGTTATTTGCGACAAAGCCTAATCTCGACCGGAAAAGGAAAGCGAGGTATGTTAATGAGACACTGAGAGAAGTTTAGCTGAAACACGATGAAATAGACTGATGAAATTTGGAACCTACGACGTACTTGTAGCCGTTTACTCTTCTTCCGGAGCGAGAGCCTAGGAATGCCACTCATCATATATCTGGGAACCGTGTGACCTTGGCACTCCTAACGCGTTCTCCGGCTTTATCCCCGCCACATTTCCCTCCAAAGGCCCCATGTCGGAAGTAATGAAGCGGGCCGTATCAGATGGAGTCATCGGGGGGACGACTGCAGCGTTGTCTGATGTTACAAGTCTGATTTTTCTCCATGGCCCTGCAAAAAAAAGAAAAGGTTGCATTCATAGGACGGACGCCTATCCGTAGCAGCAACTCGCCGAGGTTGTCTGCTGATAATCCGGGGTCCGTCATTATTATTCAGCTTGCCGAGTTTTCGTCCATCTCGGGCGGTATCTTATTTGTACTCGTACTCGTACGTGCAGCCGTTCTCGCGCCTGGGCAGGATTAGCCAGTGTGTGTGTGTGTGTGTGTGGCACAGACCCTTTGCATCGCACCAATGCTGGTCAGCACGGCGTAGAGGAGGGTCGATGGGAGCTCGTAGTGGCTGCACCGTATCCACTCGTGATTTTAGAAAGTCTGGGGAAGACAGGGGTTGCTCTTTACTGGTTATGAGGCAATAAGCGAGAATAAAAAAAAAATAAAAGACGACTACATCGATGTTGTGAATGCACCCCGGCCGATGCACTCCGACTCTGGTTAGTGAGAAAGACGCTGCTGCCGTGTCATGCCTGTTTTCCGAGAAGTATCGTGTGGCCAACATCTGGGAAAACACTGAGTACGAGTAGAACGAGGCTCATAGGGGGCCGGCCGGAGTGAATAGGGGCGATATCTGCTGAAAAGGGTCGCCGCACTGCTGATCTGCTTGCGACGGTCTCATATTGTTGAGCAGGCACGATCATAAACAGTTGGCTGTCGGTGTCTGACAGACACAAATCGGTTCAGCATAGTGAAGTGCTGGGAACGGGGAAAAGGAAGACGCTGCGAACAAAACCTCGAAAACAACGCTGCCTCGGCCGGCCGCTGATCCAGCACTTCACCGGTCAGTTAATGCCCCAAACTTGTTGCAGCCGCTTATTACCGGGCCGGTAATGATATCATTGGCCGGGCTGCCTGTTTAGCCGGTTTTAGTACTCGTACTCGCAGACAATGGGTTGCCCTGCAGCATGGCCACCATCACCACCACCACCAGTCTGTCAGGAGACTTGCCTTGGCCACGGATGACCACATGTGGTTTGATTGACCCATGGTTTGATTGACCCGTTCTTTGTGGTATCTGCCAATGGGAAAGTGGGAGGCTCCATGTGCCACAAAATCCGGGGAAAGCATCACTTTGTTGCACTTTGTCGAACTAGCCATTGTCGACCATGGCTGTCCCAGGACGCATGATGGAGGCTTTTGCAGCAAGTCCGATGAGAGAAAAGCCAATGATAGCAAAGACCCTAGTAACAAGCCGTGTTGCAATGAGTACTCCGTAGAGTAGAGTAGTACCACTAGTTGTGGCAAGGGACGGGAGACGGGCGCGCGCTCCTTCCAAAGTCAGGAATTGGAGGCATTCGCATTCGTGGTGACGGGGAAAATGCCCCACAGTCGTTCTCCAAAACTTGTCTTGGAGGGGTCCTCTTCCCCTTCTGTTTTTTTTTTTTTTTAAAAAAAAATGGGTAAGAGTAGCACTCGTAAATCGCGGAGAGCAAAGGTGCGCTGGCACCCCGGAAGGAGAAAGAGCGATCCCATGCCGTTGCATGGTCACGATTACGGCCAGTTGCAGTTTGTACGTACTCGTATATGTAACTCGTATTATATTCAGTCGGGCCGGGTTAGGTGCAGAAAATAAAGACAAGGACCACGCTATGCAAGCTTCTCTCTGTACTCCGTATGGTCCGTCTTGCTGAACGAGGTGACACGGCGTTGTACGCCATCAAGGCAAGACACATGAGGGTAGGTATCATGCTTAATGTGAGACAAAAATTTACAGCGACCTCGTATCACGGGGAACAAATGCTGCAGGTTTGCAGAGGCGTTATGGAAAGAAGGACTTTTGTCAACTTGCCAAAAAAAGAAGTACGAGTACGGAGTACGGAGTAACAATATCAAAAGAAAGAGAGTCACATCACAGCTGGATCCAGTGCGACGGCAAGTCGGAATGCAGATGCAACTCGACTCCGTAGGACGATGGCGCTTACATTTGCACCTGCATTTGCTTGCATAAAGAGTATTCGTGCATTGTTCATGTTGGTGGCAAGCAAGGTCGTTTGTCATGGTCGTTCGTCAAGAAAGAGAGTACTCTGTTTCGTAGTACTTGTACTTTAAAAAAAAAGTGTTCGTACTCAGGAATATCCTGGCCATGTGGTACTCTGCGACGCAACTGGATGCATAAAGTCTTTCCGGATATCGCCAACACCATATTATCCACATCTAGAACTTATGAACCGGGTTGTTTTTTCTTTTTTGTGCATATTCCCAACACTGGACGTGTGTTCGAGAAGCTCAGGCTCGTCGCTCCGACTTGGACCTGCCGCTAAAATAATGTCGGACCCCGTGTCTCCAATCCCGAGTTGGGGAAGCCCAGGGAAGAAAGAGAAAAGAACAAGAGGAAGAAATGCCGCTCTCCGTTTCCCCATAAACCACTAGGCCTGTTGTGGCCGCCCCACCCGTCATGTGTCCACGAAATGACGGAAAAGGGGAAAGGGCCACCAGTCGTCTTTCCGGGCATTCCTGCACCTCTCTCTCTCCAATGTGACGGAAGAGCTGCTGTTATGTCTGTGACTAAGCCTGCTTTAATAAGCCTGTACTTTGTCTAAGCCAACCTAGGTCAAGTCTGTTATTACTCGTACTATTCGCCTCGTGGACAAGCAGGTTCTTGTCCGAATAGCAGTATCTTGTTTTTTCTTCTTCTTCTTCTTCTCTGCTGTCCCGTTGGATTCTACTGTGCGGTGATTGGATGCATCTTCCCCATATTGGTGCTGCCCATCCCCGTAAAACACACAACCCGCTCTGTACGCTAATTGCAAACAGCCCCTGCTAGTGTCGTGCTTACCCCGTACGAGCTCCGTGTTCGATCGAGATTCGCGCACTGTGGCGCTCGTGTCGTTCGCGCTCTTGATGCCGGCGTGCCTAGTTCTTCGGTTTTCGTTTCTTTTTTTTTCTTCTGTTTCTCGTTTCTTTTCCTCGCAACGTTGGTGCAATTTGATCGCATTTCTACTTTTATGTTCTACGACCACGAGTACTCGTGATATCCAACATAAGAACCGGCTGACAGTGAGACTAGGCTGGCCGTCAGCCAACGCCAACACAGCCAACATCCTCTCTTCATATACGAGTACAAGCACAAGCACAAACCTTCCGCCGCTGATAATACTGCACGGGGTATTATGAAGCCCGCAATATCCGCTAGTACCCAGCCTGCAGGAACAGGAGTACTCCGTACTTCGTAGACAAAGACAAAAGAACACCAGCAGACCAAGCTGGAACGCGACTAAATATAGTCCTGTAACAGGTCACCTGCTCTTTCCAGCGAGGCCGGTCCTTTCTTGCCACACATACGAGTACTCGTACTCCGTACAACTGCCCCGGGTACGTTTGCAGCACTGCCGCATCACAAGTCACGAGCAGGAGCAGGACCATATTTTCTTTTGCACCCGGCCTTTATCCTGCATGCATTCATGCTATGAGACATTGCCGAGTACGCATACCGTACTCGTACTGGCTGGTCTTCTAGGGCTGGATGGATGGATGGAATGCGAAGCCGCGAGTCCGCGTGCACCTTTTCTCTTTTTTTCTTTTCTTTGCATCAATGCAGCTGCAGGCGGCTCCCTCGCATGCCAGTTTAATATCCACCCCATGTGACGCTCGACGAATCAAGACAAACTCTCACTGCCGTTGTTCTGCGCAGTAGCCCACCTCCGAACTCGAGTCCGATGCAGGGGATGAGGTCACCTGCCGTTGTCTCGGACCGCAAAACCTGGGGAATCGATTCGTTTTTCTCGTACTCTACTCCATATTACAAAGAACCCCAAGACACTCGGCGGTCAGTCTCCGGATTGTCGCTCTTTCCGCGGATATGGGGTTTGTTCCCGTCGCCCCTTCCCCAGACTGAGGCATTGAGTACGTACTATTACTCGTACTCGTCCGTATTGATACGTCGCATATACGAATACGCTGGCGGCAAGGGCGAACCCACTGTATATTTCCGCCACTATGCGGTGTGTGCCTGCCTGTTGTTGCTTCTTTGCCTGCTGTTGCTGTTGGTACTCGTACTCTGTACAAGTCACTGGTTCTCGGATTTGGACGGAGCACAATCTGCTGCTGTTTCGGCAGGTTGGCAGGTCCTAGCAGCTACAGCACTCCGTACCAGCATCTGGGGGCGTATTCCCGCAACAGTACTTGTACTCGGAGACCCCACACTGTGCACATTCTCCAGAGTCCCCACACCCCCTTCACATCCCCCATACTTTTTTTTTTTGCTTCTATGGCAGGCAAAGCTAGCGAGACCCATGCCTGCCCAAGCGCCCCTAAGCCAAGAAGAGCTATCGCTCCAGACCTGGGATGTCAAGGATAATACTCGTAGTAGTATGGCATACGGAGGCGGGAAGGAAGGGCACCTGGTAAGGAAGGACACAACGCGCAAAACCCGCACGTTGCGGCGGAATGTACCTCGCCCTGGTCCTATGTTGTTGGTTTTTTTTATTATTATTCTTTCTTTCCTTCTTTTTTTGTTTCTCTCTTACTTTTTCTCTTCTCTTTCTTCTTTCGTCTCTTGCCTACAGACGGTCTTTCCTGGTTCGTCTCTTTATGCCCTGTCTTTCCGTTTGCTCCTTCCCTCTTCGCCCGTCGCCACTTTGGGCCAGCTGCTCGTATATACAAATTGTCGTTTCCCCTTTTTCTCCTTTTATTCCCCCTTTATATATTTTCTTATCGTTTTGCCCTTTTATTCTCTTCGCGAACATCGAACATCGTGTAATATTCGTTTGCACGATCGATCCACCGACGACCGCCGTTCAACCCCATACATACATAGTCAATCGAGAGGTTCTCCCCCCCTCAGTGACAACGCGACCCCTACGAGTACATACAGTTACCGCAAATCATATCATTGACAACGGCCACGACAAAGAAGCGCGAATTGGCTGTGACGTGACAGGAAAACAGCCCCTTGTCCAAAAAACCTCGAATCACCCTTCTCAGTGTCCCCGAAAAAATCTGGGAAAGCGAGCAAGGCAAACAAGGCAACCTGAACGATCACACACCCGACTTGGTGGCACAGTCATATTTGCAGGACTTGTGCAAAATCTGCCATGCTCAGAGCTATATTTGTTTGAACGACCACCAGCTTCTTTACATTATTTTACTTTGTACATTCCTTACCCCAGCATCATTTGAAGACAATGGCCGAAGAAAAGGCTCTCCAGAGCCTTGTGTTGGATCTACCCACCGAAGGCGTCGCTGCCATGACACCCGGCGAGTCCATGACAGGAGCGTCGGCGGAGGCAGCAACCCCCAGAAGCGATACAGGTGAGTTTTGGCTTTCAGGGTCCTTCTGCACTTTGCACTTGCACTTGCACTTGCACTTGCACCTCGGAGCGATCCCTCTGACTGAAAACATAGGCGCCACCATTACCGTCAATACCAAGACTCCCACCCGGCCGAGTTTCCCACCGCCAAAGACAGACAAGCCCCGGCCACACATCTGCCTCACATGCACGCGCTCGTTTGCTCGCCTGGAGCATCTCAAGCGCCATGAGCGCTCGCATACCAAGGAAAAGCCCTTTGAGTGCGACCAGTGCTCCCGGTGCTTTGCCCGGCGAGACCTGCTCCTGCGCCACCAGCAAAAACTGCACCAGTCGACCACGCCCGCTGCACGCCCGAGAATCCGGAGAGAGAGCACGACAAGCACCGCCAGCAGAGGCCCGCGGAAGGCCAGCATGGCCAACGCGGCGGGCGCGGGGCCCATGGCGGCCTCGTTGCTCAACCCCGTCAGCCGTGCATCCAACGGCATGCGCCCACGAGCAAACACCGTCGGCCATGTCGATGCGACACCCATGCACATGATGTCCTCGCCATCCGCATCCACCGCCCTGCAGCACGTCGTCCCACCACCCTTGCATAGTCGTCACCCGAGCCTGGCTGGTCTTCCCGTCCAGGGGCTGGACACCATGCTGCCTCAGCAGCCCTTGTTCTCGGGCATGTCGTCCGCTATGAACCAGCGCGGCATGTCGCACGGCCTGCACAAGCTTGAAACGCTGAATATGACCACGTTCGACTTTGGCGGTGGCCTGCGCACAGCCCCACCCCAAGTGCTGTTCAACGACTTTGAATTTGACAACCCGTTCAACCCAAGCAGCGCCGGCACGACAGTCGACCCCAGTGCGCTGCAGTACGGTGATGACGGCTCGCAGGGGCTGGCCCTGGACCCGGCGACCCCGTTCCAGGGAAGCTTCCGCCCTGACATGCCTGCTGCGACGCGTGACAGCTTCAGCTGGATGTCTGGGTTTGAAAACCAGCTGATGCTGGGCTCCGCCATTGACGAGAACGCCATCGATGGATCCTCGCCGTCGGCCATCAGCACCGGCAGCCAGAGCGGCCTCAGCGATATCTTGCTTGACGGCTCGACTCAGCCCAGCCAGTCCTCCACCATGGCGTCCTCTTCGCTTTCTCCGTGGCAGTCAAACGGGACCTTGCCGCCCAACACGCAGAACGCCATGCCCCAATTCCCCATGGATCTGAGCTCAGCCTCGTTCTCTGAGCTCCTGTCCGGGCTTCCCATGGCGCACGGCCTCCCTTCGCACACCCTGGGCATGTCTGACTCCTCCCATGGACCATCCCTCGGCCCGGTCACCACCGGTGGTTCGTCATCGGCGACCCAGCACAATGACATGTTCTTCACGACGTCCCCGTCGTCTCTGGCCTCTGTAAACCCCTCCATGCTGACCTTTGGCCAGTCGCTGGGACTCAACGGCGCCGCCGCCGGTGCCCCCGAAACCCCCAACTCGATGAACAGCAGTCTTCACACAGTCAGCAGCTCCGGCCATTCCACCAACCAGATTCCCCTGGAAATTAACACCCGCTCACCAGTTTCGACTATCACAGATGCGACGCGACTGGCCATTGTAGGCGCCCTCAATTCCACTGGACCCCAAAACTCGACCTTTGCCACCCGTCGGTACTCGTACGGCGCATCCGTGTCCGCCGTTGGCCTCACACCTCCTCCGGAGCAAGCAATCCCGTCCACCGCCGACCTTCAGCGCTACGTCAGTGCTTACCTACACTACTTCCACCCGCACTTGCCATTCCTTCATATCGCCACGCTGTCCTTTGAAATCAAGTCCCCTCCCACCCTATACCCGACTCTGCACGGAAGCAACCCCAACACGGTCGGTGGCGTGGGCTGCCTCATCCTGTCCATGGCTGCCATCGGTGCCATGTACGAGCACGAACATGAGCAGTCGCGGCTGCTCTTTGTCATGTCCAAGCGCATGATCCAGCTGTACCTGGATGAACGCCGCAAGGCCAACGTGCGCAAGGCCGACTTCCGCCATACCTCGTCTGACCTGTCGCCACACGCCAGCTGCTCGGATACCCCTGTGTGGCTGGTCCAGGCGATGCTCCTCAACGTCGTCTACGGCCACAACGGCATGGACAAGCGTGCGGGTGAGATCGCGGCTACCCACTGCGCTGCCCTCGTCAGCCTAGCACAGGGAGCAGACTTGCTCAGCCTGGCGCGCGTGGAGCCCATGTCGGAGGACATGGACTCGAGCATGTCTGGCACCATCGACCCCAACAACATCTGGAACACGGCCGACTCCTTGGCGCTGTCAAAGGAGGCCCGGGACGAGCTGCTGTGGATGCGCTGGAAGGAGATGGAAGAGCGGAAGCGCACGCTGTACTCCATCTACGTGCTGTCCAGTCTTCTCGTCTCCTCGTACAACCACACGCCTGCGCTGACTAACTCGGAGATCCTCCTGGACCTGCCGTGCGACGAGGAGTTCTACGCAGCCTCGTCCTGTGCCGACTTCATGGCCAAGGGCGGCGTGGCCGGCGCCAACCACAACCGCATGACGTTCCACGAAGCCCTTGGCAACCTCCTGCGTGCTAGCGAGAGGGCGCGGCGCGGACCCAACTTCAAGGAGGACGCGGCACCCGAGCTCAAGGCCGGCACCTTTGGCTGCTTTGTGCTGATCAACGCCTTGCATAACTACATCTGGGAGACTCGGCAGCGCCACCACAACAAGGTGTGGACCAATGAGGAAACCGATAAGATGCACCGCCACATTGAGCCGGCCCTCCAGGCATGGTTCCGTGCGTGGAAGAGCCGGCCGGCGTCCGAGTGCGTGCAGCGCTCGGGCGAGGACGCCGTTTCAGCAGACTGCGTCCCTTTGCTGGCCCTCGCCTACGTGCGGCTGTTTGTGAACCTCTCGCAGACCAAGGAGAAGTTTTGGAACCGAAACTGGGACGGCATCGCGGAAGAGCTGTCTCATGGCCGGGAACTTGTGCAGCATGCCGACCAATCACCAGCCTCAAGCGGGGACTCCTCTCTGAGCAACGACCCTGCCTCGGAACGGACAAACGACGCGAGCAGACGGCGCGAGAAGCACTTGCGGAAAGCGGCCTTTTATGCCGTCGATGCGCTCTTTGTTGCCGACAAGGCAGGCTACACGCTGACGGATTTCCTGAACCGCGAGCTGCCTCTCCAGTCGGCCCTGTGCGCCTTTGACTGCTCGCAGGTGCTGGCCGAGTGGGTGGCGACGCTCCAGGACCGCGTGGGCCGCTACCTCGGCATCCTGGACCACGACGTGGACATCACGCAGGTGCCGGCCATTATGCTTCTCGAAGACGACGATGTCAAGCTTCTCTTCAAGATCCGCCGGCTGCTCGAAGCGGCCAAACAAACAATGGACATGGACATCAACAACGGCATGGCCAGCCACGTGGCGGGCGTGTCGACGCGGCTTGCCTCGCAGCTGCAGATGGGCGAGCAGGTTGGGTACGCGGCCAAGGTCATGAGCGTCACGGCGTACACGCTCGGCAAGGCATCCGTGTGGCCTGTGACGCATCTGATGGCCGAGTGTCTGGAGAACCACGCCAACTACATGCGCGTCCGTGCAGAACAGTCACTCCACCGCAGTTAGAGTTGCTAGTGGGCGTTCTACGAGGGATGGCACACCTTGTGTTTATGACGTTGATGACCTTTTTTTTTTTTTTTGTCTGCTTGTATAATATTGTCTTTTTTAGTATTTATTAGGTCCATCTTGGACTGGTTTTTTTGGCTGGGTGTTTGTTTGGCTCATACTCTTCTCATTGGCTTGGTTCTACACATCTTGACGGCCTTTTCAAAAAGATGGCGGGAGTCTGTTTCTCAGTTTGGGTTCACTTTCATGGTCATCATCTATCTGGTCTGTGAACCATGACTTTGGTGAGTATTGGGGCGACCGATTAAAACGAGAAGGGGGCTGGGGAAACAAAACAACAAAATTGGTGGCTGTCTATTATACCCCTTGGCAAGGATTTGTCTAGGTTTTTTTGTACACGAGTATATAGGGAGCACGGAAAGAAATGGTATATATATCATGAACCAGTATGACATGTGAATTCCGAGGAAGTGAGTGATGATATTAATGCAATGCAAATGAATAAATGGAATCTACAATTGGAGCCAGTAGCTCAGCACAGCTGTGGCAAACAAGGAGAAAAAGAGGGCAGCGCCACTGCTTCTTGTCGGGGACGCCGAGGACGTTTGTGCGGAAGAGGTGCTGGCTGCAGCTGTGGCGGCTGTGCCTGTAGCCGAGGACGTTGCTGTTGCCGATGCTGTTGTAGACGACTTGGCGGCGGCTGAGGTGGCCGATGCCGACGCCGAGGAGGAGGACGACGACCCCGAGTTGCTATTGTCGACGTGCGCCGTCACCGCGCAGGCGCCCGACAGCGACGCCAGCGACGACTCGGACTGCAGCGCCGACGGCGTCGAGCCGCAGTTGACATACGGCGCCATCCAGACCGAGTCGCTGGTCTGGTCGATGACGACGTACGCCGACCGCATAAACGTGTCGCCCAGCAGCGCGAAGCTGTCGCTCGGCTGCAGGCCCAGCGCGCACTGGTTGCCGGACTGGCGCAGCAGCTCGCTAAATTTGACCGAGATCGTGACCCCGGAAAATGCAAAGTCGACGCTGCCGGGCTGGTCGAGCAGCGCGCAGTCCACGAGGTAGAAGCCGTCGGTCGTGGGGCCGGTGGCGTTGAAGTCGGCGGCCATGGCCGACACGATGTCGGGGGGCAGCAGCGTCAGCGTGGAGCCGGAGTCGAGAAAGACCTGCATGGTGCTGTTCTTGTAGGGTGTCGAAGTACCACTGCCGTCGGTCAGCGACATGGACGTCATGTTGACCCAGTACCGCGGCACGCCGTCGGGCGAAGACCGGGCGGGCGTGATGGGCAGCTGCGCGAGCGTTCCCGCAAACTTGGACGTGTCGACGCCGCCAAAGGTGATGACCCCTTGCTGCTCGGCCTTGCTGCCGAGGGCAATGCTGAACGCTTTCACCTGGGTGACGCCCTGGCTGGCGAGCTCGTCGACGAAGTTGCGGTAGCGCGTCGTCAGGTTGAGGCCGTAGCCGATGCCGAGGATGCCGGAGAACTCGTCGACGGACGACGTGGCGACGCCAAACTGGACGTCGGTGAGGACGGTATCGTTGTCGCCGTTGCCGCTGCCCAGAGCAATGGTGTCGCGCACATAGGTAATGTTGGCGGACCCGATGCCGTAGCGCAGGGTCTTGCCGGAGGCGAGCGCCTCTGACGTGGCCGACGCCGAGGCGTCGTAGCTGCCGAGGCTCTTGCAAAAGGCCTTGTCCGAGCTGGCGAGCCCCGCGCACGACGGGTTGACCCAGAGCTCAAACGAGCCGGTGTCGAGCTGGACATACTGCGGCTGGGCGGGCGTGCCAAAGTTGACTGGTCTGTTAGCCGGGGGGTATACCTTTTAGGAGAATAAAGAAGAACCCACGCTTGGCATAGTAGGCAATGTCAGAGTGGTTGGTGAGGGACAGCTCGACGGCGGCACGCTTGCCAAAGTGCTCGGAGTTGGTGGAGTGCACGACATCAAAGTGGATGTAGCCGTCGGCCGCGGTGGTGGCTGCTGCGTTGACGACGGGGGGCGCCTTGAAGTCGGACATGGCCAACGAGTTGACATCGACGACGGCATAGGCAGCCACGTGTGAGATGGCCATGGCCGCCGAGGCCAGCACCATGGCGGAGTGTTGGAGAGCCATGTCGTCGGTTCGGACAAGGCGGGGTGGGAAGATGGGAAAGAGATTGCTTCCTATATCGACTGCATGGGTTGAAGTGTCGATAATCGTAGATAGATCTGTCGATGCGATGTGGTAAGGAAAGATGCAAGTAAAATGGCCGCAGTATCAAACGCAGTGGACGTCGCTAGGAGTCGGTATCGAAATAAAAAACGAGGAGAAAATCAAAATATGCGAATATAAAGCAAAAGTTCGTAACGAGATCGTGTGATGTATGATGGCCGGGCTGAGCGAGCGAGGACGGCAGATGACAAGGCTGGAGCAGAGACGAACAAGAACGAAAGACGAAAGTAAAAACGACGACCAGCGGTATGAGAAAAGACGATGAACAAAGCAAAGAAAGAAGAGAAAAAAGAAAAAGAAAGGAGGCCAAACAACAAACGAGGGCCCGACGATGACGACTGAAAGGGAGGCGAAAGAAGAAGAGACGAAAAACGAAATCAAAGCTGAACAAGAAGAAGATAAAAAGACGACGACGAAGATGGCCAGAACGGACAGGCAAGAGGAGCCGAGCGACGGGAATAGATGAAACGCCATGGCAGAGTCGCAAGCGCACAGGGGTAGCCGACCAAAGAAGTACGACGTCGCCGTGCGCCATCTGCTTGGCCTGTACTCCGTACAGCGCCAATGCCTCCCGAAACAGTGGCCAAGCCTCCCCAAGGATGCTCCGTTGACCTGCATCCAGCAAAGGAGCAGCAGCGACCTATGTTTACTTTGACCCTTTTTGGTTTGATTTCGGCGAACCTCATAGGCCGGATACGTTGGTCTCTTTGTTAAAGCTATCGTAGAAATACCAAGGGCGGCTAACAGCTATCTTGCTACGGAGTAGTGCAAGGCGTTCTCCTGGCCTCGCCATCTCTGTTCCACTGCTAAGCGAGAGAGAGAGAGGGAGAGGCCAAATCCAAGACCGATGCCGCGTAGACGCAGACTGCAGCCGCCGCAGACTGAAAAGTGCAATGCATCACCGTCGCCAGCAATGCAACAGACCCGACCAAAAGGGACGGTTTCACAAATCGCACCAACCGGGCCACCGCTGATCCTCTCACTGTACGGAGTACTCGTACTCGCAGGCAGTAGCGCTAACGCCAGGTACACGCCAATCAATGAAACGGCCCATCAGCTGGTGGCCCGGCTTGCCGTCGGGTGCCGTGCCCCCCCTCTCTACCTGAAACTCTGCCCAGGGGCACGCTGGCCACAACCTGTCTTTGAACGCACGACGAGTTTGAGTACGGAGGACAAGATGATTGCTTCTGGAATACTGGTCATCGCTGTGGGTGTCATAATTTATGCTCGGTTACATATCAGCTTGAGTAGGTGAGCTGAATTTGTGATTCTTGATTTTTTATTTCTCTGCTTAAAATCTCCATATCTCTTCTTACATTTCTGGTATTTGTGAATGGAACACGTCCGTTCTCGGCAGTGAGAATGTAATAAACTCGATACATCGTACTCCGTAGAGAGAATATCGTAGATGGGAAGGCAGGTCATTATTTTCCAATGAACACCAGCGTCGAGCCGTGGCCCTTATGAACTCTACTAAGAAAACACTAACACAACAAAGCGACAGCTAGCCCGTATAGCTCAGTGGTAGAGCGTATCACTTGTATTTCTAGAAATAGAAGTCATCTTATGAGATGCTAAGGTCCATGGTTCAATCCCATGTGCGGGCATTTTTTTGCCTTTCCTTTTTTTAGTTTTTATTTTCAGCGAATCTATCTTGCGTCAATAACGTCGTAGGGCGTCGCTTATCTTTTTTAGTACATTTTGAGTACTCGTAGTGAAGATCGCACTCAACGTCTCATCGATTGCCCTGTGCTCATTCCAGACGATCAGCAAGGCGTGACGATGGCACATGTCAACTTTCGGCAATCACAAGGTACCGTTACCCCGGTTTGCGTAGTTTTTACGAGTACGAATAGCTCCTTCCCCTTCCACAGGAACCGCGGCCAATATTTGCAAAGGCAGTAGCGAGGGACATTTTCAGAAAAACACCCATTATGAACCAATAAAACATGGGGAGGGACTTTTTCGGTACGAGTATTCAGCTGGTCGATCGGTCCTTCCCGCATACACCGCGCGCTGTTGGCTGGCCGCCTCTGTATTCGCTACGCAGAAGCTAGTCGCCTGGGGCGCCGCGCCTAGTGCACACACATCCTGCCATGCTATCGTCATCGTCGTGTCTTCTCCTCCTTTTTTCCACACTCGACAATCTCACCAGTCCACACGGCAGTCTTCGGCACCACACGACCGGGCAGACACAACCTCGTCCTCCTTTATTTCGGCTCACCAAGGCTATGCAGACTGTTTTGCTGTGCAGCAGCTGCTGATCCAGCTCTCGATTGGCTTGTCTTTTTTTTTTTTTGGAATTTTGGATTTTGGCATCAAAGGAGCCGAGCTCTACGTCAAGCTTTGTCTTTCGTCTTCATTCAGCACAGGCTTGCTACCACGTACATCGATCGACCTTACCACATCGACTGTCCCTCCCCCCACTCCAAAGCCTACCCTCCCGCCAGCATCATGCCGTTCCTGTCCAAGAACATCGGGGTCCCCCGATCCATGTTCAGGCTGTTCTTCACCTTTGCCATCTCACTCTGCGTCATCTACGGATTCCTCCTCTACTCCCAGCCGTACTACACGCCGCCGCCACTGCGCCTGGGAGACCAAACATGGCGCCAGGTTGCTCCGCCTCACCCCATCGACGACTTGATCAAGGACGCGCGCGCAAAGTACAACGAGGTCCTCGGTAACAAGTCGACCACGCTGGAGGATGCGGCAGCAAAGTACCGTGAGCGCCGCGGCCGCCACCCGCCGCCCGGCTACGATGCGTGGTTTGCGTACGCCATGGAGAAGAATGCCGTCATTGTCGAGAGCTTCTTTGACCGCATCCATCAGGACCTGGGCCCGTTGTGGGCACTCGAGCCGCGCACTATGCGCCAGCAAACACACACACAGCCGCAGCTGATCAAGGTTCGCCAGGGCAGGGCCGAGTTCATCACAGACAACCCGAACCGCCCGCCGTGGATCCAGAACTGGCACAAGTTTGTGGCCGAGTTCTCGCAGCACCTGCCGGACGTGGACATGGTGGTCAACATCATGGACGAGACTCGTCTGCTGGTGCCCTGGGAGAAGATTGATGCGTACATGAAGAAGGAGGCCAAGACGCGCAAGCTGGTCGACCCGGCCAAAGTGGTTTCCACATACTCGGGCCTGAGCGACGTCGACGGCGACGCCTCCGCAGAAGCGGCCCCCTACGAGCACTCGTGGATCACCAACGACGCCAACAAGTTCTGGAACCACCTGCGCGACGCCTGCCCGCCCGGAACGCCGGCCAAGGAGGTGGAGGCGATTGCCGATTTCCAAGCCCACATCGAGTACCCCCAAAAGGTCAGCGAGGCCTACACGTACAAGGGCTTCATCTCCAACATCACGGCGGCGCGCGACCCTTGCATGCAGCCGCATCTGCGCGGCATGCACGGGACCTTTATTGAGAGTGTCAGCATGTCGACGAGCCACGACCTGATCCCCATGTTTGCCGGCTGCAAGCTGCCACAGAACAACGAGATCCTGATCCCCGGCGCCATGTACCTCACCGATGATCCTTTCTATAGCGGTGGTAAGTATCACGGCTCGGACTGGAAAGACAAGACGGAGAACCTGATCTGGCGCGGCACCGCGTCCGGGGGGCGGCACAAGTCCACGAGCTGGTGGCACTTCCACCGCCATCGGTGGGTGCAGATGACCAACGGCACGGTGCTCCGGGCAGTGCGCGATAGGATGACGTTCATTGCGCCGACCTTCCGGCTGCCGTCCATCCCCGACCTCAGCAAGATGTACCCGAGCCTGGGCGAGCGGCTGGCGACCCCGGCGGTGGAGCTGTGGTCGTGGGTCACGTCGTTTGCCGACACGGGCTTTGTCGATCTCGAGTGCTTCCCGCAGGAGTTTGATGCCGCGGGCAAGCGGGTGCTGACGTGCGGGTACACGTCGGGCGTCATGGCGGTGCTGCCGCCGAAGCCGATGAAGGAGCAGTACGACCGCAAATACCTGCCCGACGTGGACGGCAACTCGTACAGCGCGCGCTGGCGGTCGTTCCTGATGTCCAACTGCCTACCGCTCAAGGCCACCATGTACGTCGAGTGGCACGACGACCGCCTGATCCCGTGGGTGCACTATGTGCCGTTTGACAACTCGTACCTCGACTTTTACGCCGTCATGGACTACTTCTTGCCGTCGCGCCACGCGGGCCGCTTTAGCGAGGAGTACTCGCGCGACGCCATTGCCAAGGAGATTGCCGACGAGGGCCAGCTGTGGGCCAACACGGTGCTGCGGCGCGAGGACATGCAGCTCTACGTCTGGCTGCTGCTGCTCGAGTACGTGCGCGTCACGGACGACCAGCGGGCGGTGCTCGGCTTTGTCGGCGACTTGGTGAGCATGTGATTTTTTTTGTGTTGTTTTTCGTTTGGTTTGGGTTTGGTTTATCTTTTTTTCCTTAGCATACAGTGTACATTTTTTGCAACCGGTGGGACACCAGGATGTTTTTTTACGAGTAAATGGCCATGGGTCTTGGATGAACGAAATGAAAGCATTCTCATGTCGTGGATTATTGTGATTGATTTTACAACAAAATGTTCTCTTACCCTTGTGGTCTTGTATTTACGTATGAAGAGAAAACAGAAAGCGAAAACGACGACATTTCAAGCATTGTTGCCTTTTGTGTTATTCTGGTCAATTCAGATTATTATCACAGCATCAATTTGGTGATTGGAATAAGAAAGGAAATTAATTTCGTCGTTTTTTTTCTCTTCTTGCGATTGCTTGAATTAAACAAACAAAAGTAAAAATAAAAATAAAACCCGAACTCAAGACAGAAATTCAGCCGGAAAGAATAAAAAAAAATCAAAAAATAACGACAAAGGCATGGTTCGAACATGCGCGGCCGAAGCCATGAGATAGGATTGAATTGTCTGTGAATTCAAGTCTCACCCATTAACCACTCTGGCACTTTGCCATTTTTAGTTGATTTGTTGGGGAAAATTGAGCTGGGAGCCAATTAAGTAGGCAGAATCGCTATAATGGGATGAATGTAAGAAATACTTGCAAACGAACGACAGACTGTTGATACGTCGAGCAGCTAAAATGGAAGAGGAGACGAAAAGAAAGAAGGAGGAAAAAAAGAAGAAGAAAAAATACAGCAGCTGGAACAGCGCTTCCTATAATATATATACATCTTGGTCCGGCCGCCCTTGTCTGCCTGTTTGTCGCGCATGCCGTTTGCCGTCAATCTATTCCCTTCCAGATTAATGGAAACGATCGGAAATCTCTACCGTGGTACCAATGTCGTTTTGTGGGAAGCTGCTTCTTCATAATGTTGTGCAACACGAGCATGGATAGCAGCAGGCAGCTTTATCATAGCATGGGAAGAGGATTTTCGAGCAGAATTTATCAATGTTGGCCTATATCTGTTGTCCGGTTTCTTGCGTTTGTTTGTCTATCCTCTCCCCATAAGTACAATGCTTTGGGAGATCAGATCAAACAAATTAAAATACAAGAAAAAAAATCATTCACTCTTGGCAACAAACGTGTGTCTATTCCAGCCAAAGGTATTTCCCAAACGACGGCCAATGTACCGCGCTTCCTCAAAGGAGAGCTCATTCCGTGGGAACGGGTCATTCAGCTGGATGCTGTCGGTCAAGCCTGGGCCCTCTCCTGTGTCGTCCTGCATGACCAGACGAAAATGCCACAGTGAGCCGTGCAGCTTTTCGCCCTGCAAGCCCACGCTTGACATGGCGTGCAGGAAGTCGCTCCAGGGCACCTCGGCGAACGTAGTGTTGCCGCCCGGCACAAAGAAGAGAGCGCGAAACACCTCAAAAGCGCGGGCATCCACGACGGACGCATCCGCAGAGTCGCAGCAGGATCCCGTGCTGGAAGCGTCTGACCCGGCAGAGGAAACTCCACTGGACTCGTTGGATCCCGGAGTCTCCTTTTCGGCCGCGTCCCTCTTGTCCTTGTATAGGCCGTGCAAGTACGGCGACAATGGCTGTACCTGGGGCTTGGTGGCCGCGGCATCGGCGTCCCCGGTCCAGCTGCGCGTGCGCCGAAGCCCGACGTCTTCCCGCAGCAGCCGGTGCGTCACCGTACCCTCCAGACGGTCGATCTTGGAGTATACAGCACGATCGATGTAGTCCCAAAACTCGTCCAACTTGTCTTCGGCACGCCGTATTGCTTCCACCACCTCCTTTGTTCGTGGCTTGTCCACAGGATACGCAAACCGGCCATCCGTAGGGATTATCCGCGGAACAGCATGCTCCAGTATGAGCTTATCATCCATCGCATCTTTAAGCTGACTGCACGGTGCAAATTTGGCGTCAAATTCATTGTTTGCCGCTTTGGCGACGCTCGTCAGGATCTTTGGATCCGCGAGGTCCATCTCAAACATCATCCAGTTGCAGTGGGCGATCACGGATAGTTCACCAATGACCGATGCGATGTATGGCGTGACCATGTCGACGCCGATGTTTTCCCGATCCATTGCCCGCTGGACCTCGTTCAACTCGCCCAGCAAAGTCGCCGGATGGTGAGGGTATTTCCGATTCCAGAGCCCGGGTAATGCCCGGAAGAGTGTATCAGCTGCCTGTTCCTTTTTCGACCCTTTGCTATAGGGGCTCATAAACTTGGGGTTTCGTTCGATTTGGTCCGAGCTAAAGACACTCCTGTTGCGCACAGGTGGCGAGCCAAAGAAACTAGCCTTGAGATCCCGGATACAAAATCCGACCGCTGTGCGAAAGTAATTATGTAAAAGTCCCAAGGAATATAGATATTCATTCGAGGCTTTCTTTTGCTGCTCAGAGACATGCTTTCTGTGCAGACGATGGAATTTTTGTGCTTGGGCATAGAGCTCGGTGTACACTTCGTTGTAATTTAGGGAGGTCACGACTCGAGCGAGTGCTGACTCCCACGGTATTAATTCATCTTCCAGAAAGGGGTGGCGTCTGCCATCAACATGCCTGACGTTCCCAGTGTGGTGCTCTCGGAGCGTCTGCACAGTAGCGGCAAAAAAGCCAGGATCCTCGCGTAGCGCCACAATCCGTTCCTCGACAGCGGACTTTTGCGCGGCAAGAAGGGACACGAAATGGTCCAGGCTGTCAATCCCGGGCACACGGTAGTTGGCTTCAGCGACGAAGGCGGTGATGGAATCGAGCGGGCCCGTGCCGGCTGGCATCACAAGACGGGACTCGGGCTGGACGGGGTAGGCTTTGTTGTTTGCAATCATGGGGCCAGGGGCGATGTCATGGAGAACGAAGCGGCAGACGCTGGCGAGGAATTTCAGCAGGCGCTCCTGCATCGCAAAGACCACGAAGGTCAAGCCCGGTTCCAGCCATCTGTACTCTCGCGAGGGCGGTTTTGACAAGTCCACCAACGTTCCATACTGTGTGCCAGTGAGTGTTTCCGCCAGCTTCACAGTGTAGCCTGGAAGCAAGCGTTGAGTATTGTGTTCGCCAAAGGCTTCCGAGAAGTTGATCTTCATCGCGTCAGACGGGGCGAACACCTGGGGGTGGTTGCGGCCGCGGGACTTTAGCAGTAGGAGCAGCGTGCGTGGCGTCGACAGATCTTCCTGGCTGATAAACGGCCACGCAACATCCATTCTCTGCCAGTATGTGAGCCGCTCCTTTCCCGCCAGAATGAGACAAAGGTCCTTGATGCCGGGTTGGTGCGATGTAGGCAAGTTGGGCCAGACGTTGAGGAGAATCTCGACCCGTTCCTGCGGCGTCATTTCGAGCCATCGCGTCTGGATGGTGGCCTCGTGGCACTCAACGATTTTCTTGAGGGTGATGTAGGCATCGACCGTGTTTTTGCCTCTCTGCCGAAGCTCCTTGGCCACCTTTGCGAAGTGCTCAGTAGACTTGGCGGTCACCATGATGATGGGGAGGGTGCTGTCGTGATATATGTGCTTAGTCGATATAGATGAGTGAGGATTAGATGCTTGGAGTTGGAGGGAGTTGGAGGGAGCTGGAAGGGAGTTGGAGGGAGTTGAAGGGAGAAAAGAGAACGAGTCTACGAAATGGTTTCTGTATGAAGAAAGAGCGATACTTGACTAAACAGGAAGCTGCGATGTGAGCAGACAACTGACCCATTCTCACATTCAATATTACTGCCATCGACAGGGCAACGGATACTGACACACAAGACATGGGGAATTGTTGACAGGAGGTAACAGTGCTTGACGATGTGTTCTATCAAAATACACTTCTGATGCTCGCTGCGTCTCGATTTGATTGTTCCCGTGCTTCTTCCACGGTGCTTCATGGCGACGCGAGTCTGCGTCATATGGGATGCACTATGTGTCGTTGTTGTTTCTTTTTGGAAGAAAGAAAAGGAGTTCAAAAATAGCTGTGAAAGACTCTCTTAATTCTATTTCTATACTTGAATTGTAAGCAGCCGTCCTAAGGTCGAAGCACTGGCTGGAATCATCATCACCGAGCCTTGATGTCATGGTGTACGAGAACGGACCCCACTTCCTAGAATGACTAAGCCGCGCTTAAGTGGGCAGGCCCTTGCGACGCGACGCGCCTAGGAAACTAGGAAACTGCTGAGACGACGACGACGACCACCACCACACATTGACCAAGCCAACGCGACAAGAACCAGTGCTCACGCCCACCCGACGATCTGCTTGTCTTTTTTGGCACACATCCACCCCCATCCATGTCTCGCTGTGCCAACTTGCGATCCCGCCCATGGAGTCTGCGCCTTTTGCGGGAGTCGTCCTCTGCTGCACGAGTATTCCGGTAGACTTGCGAGTGAGTAGTGGTGCTGCGGTCGTTGGGTTCTGACTACCACCGTCCACCTGGCTAACTATAGGCAGACAGACGTTGCTGAAAAGGTCACCGAGCTTGGCGGCATCCATAAGAACGACCTCACCCACGAAGTCACCCACCTGATTGTCGGCGACTACAACACGCCCAAGTACCGCCATGTCGCCTACGAACGCCCCGACATCAAGGCCATGTGCCTCGGCTGGGTCGACGCCGTGCGCAACCTGTGGACCCAGGATGCCCCCATCGACATGCCGGCGCTCGAGGCCGAGTGGCAGATGCGGCCCTTTGAGGTGCACGGCGGGTTTCCGACGGGCGGGCCCGATGGCAAGCCGATCGAGCGGGGCCGGCTGCTGTGCTCCGTCACGGGCTTCGAGGAAGAGGACCGGCAGAACGTGATCGACACCATTGTGCGCAACGGCGGCACGTACAACGGCGACCTCACGCGCGCCGTCACGCACCTGATCGTCAACAAGCCCGAGGGCAAGAAATACGCGGCCGCCATGCACTGGAACATCAAGACGGTGTCGATCGAGTGGCTGCGGGACTGTGTCCAGCGCGGCATGATCCTGGACGAGTCCAAGTACGACCCGCGGCTGCCGCCCGAGGAGCGCGGCAAGGGCGCCGTGCGCACGGCGGCGGAACGCAGTGCGATCCTGGGCAAGCGGCTGCGCGAGTCGGCGGCAGCCCAGGTGGCCGCGGCCGCCGCCGAGAAGAACGGGCAGCGGAAGCTGCGCAAGACCGCCAGCAAAAAGTTGTCCGTGCAGAGAGACGACCTCTGGGGCCACATCCTGGGAAAGCCCTCGGACTCGGCGACGCCCAGCCCTGCGCCGGAAAGCCGCCAGGCAGCGAGCGCAAACGCCGACGCTGCTGCGCAGTGGCAGCCTCCACAGCCGGCCCTGGAAGAACCGCAACGGCAAACCGCGGAGGCTTCTCGTACGGCACCAGCACCAGCACCAGTACCAGCACCAGCAACAGCAACAGTGCCTTCTCCAGCTCCAGCGCCGCAGCAGCAACCACAACAACAACGACCACCGCCACCACTACCCACAGCCGACACAGGCGGGGTGCTCTCCACGTCCATCTTCTACATCCATGGCTTCTCGCGCGAGCGCACCGAGGTACTCGCCGGTGCCGTCGCGACAATGGGCGGCCTCATTGCGCCCTCGCTGGAGCAGATGGCCGCGCTCGCCGCCCCTGATCCCGCTGATGACCAGCCGAACGGCGGCTATGCACGCCTGCGCCAGCACGTGATTGTGCCGCAGACCTCGCAGCCGAGCTCACACCCCAAGGTCGACAGCGGCGACGGCGCCGACCACGTCTTGTTTGTCACCGAGTTTTTCATTGAGAAATGCCTGCACAAGAAGCAGTACGCCCTGCCCGCCGACGTCTCCAACAAGGACCCGCCCCTGGACGGCTGCATCATCGGCATGCCGTTCCGCGTTTTCCCCCTGCCCGGCTTTGACACGCTCTCCATCTGCACGTCGGGCTTCACCGGCGTCGATCTGAACCAGGTCGACAAGACGGTGCGCCAGCTCGGCGCCAAGTACGAGGAGCGCTTCACGGCGCAGTGTGCCGTGCTTGTCGTGACGTCGTTGCCGGCCGTGCGCAAGCAGAAGCTCGAGCTCGCGCTCCAGTGGAAGGTGCCCGTCGTCTATGCCAAGTGGCTCTGGGCGTGCATTGCCGCCGGCGCGTTTGTGTCGGTCGAGCCCTACCTCTTCCCGCAGCTGCGCCAGGAGCTGGCCAAGCTCAACGGCGCCGCCGCCGCTGCGTCGCGCAAACTGCCCGAGCCGACCATGGCGCTGACGGTCCCGACGCTGGTGATGCCGAGCCCGCATACCCGCCATGCGGCCGCCCCTGCTGCTGCTGCTGCTGCTGCTCCGCGCAAGAATCGTCGGCATACCGGTTTTGAGGACGACGATGACGACGACGACGACGACGACATGAACATGTCCTCGGCCGCGCCTTTGGAGACTGCGCCAACAACGCACGTCGATGCCCCGTCGACTGCGGCGTCTGTCTCTGCGGCGGCCACTGCAGAAAAGACAGCGCCTTCTGCCCCCCTGCCGTTGCAGGATCTTCCCTTACTGCCCAATAGCCGTCGATCCATGTCACCAGCAAAGCGTGATCCAAAATCCCAGCAGCAAACACAGCAAACACCTCAACAACAACAACCCCCGCAAGAAGAGCAGCTCTCGGCTGCACCCGCCTCCAAACCCCAGTCGCACCCGCCACGGCGACCCCTCGATCGCGTCCTTAGCGAGGTTGCCGACTCGGACGACCCGGACGACAGCGGCGACGAGGAGCGGCCCGTCGCCGACCGTCAAAAACTGAGCCGCGCCGCGTCTGCCGCGTCATCGTCTACCAGCGCCAGCGCGCCAAAACCGGCCCTCACCGATGCTGCTGCGAGCACGACAACAACCACGGCGGCTCCGGCAGCAGCGACTGCCGGCCTCCAACGAAGCTCGACTATGGGAGGAACAACAGCTGCTGCATCGTCGTCGACGTCGTCTTCGTCGCGGCCAGCAGCAGGCGCCAAGCACAAAACGTTTAGCCGGCCCCCGCTCAGCCGCGTGCAGAGTGAGGGCCTCGCGGCCGCGCCGAGTGTCGTCCACCACCCGCACGTGCCGATTGACATTTCTCTGGGCGACCTGATGAAGGACTCGGGCCAGCACGTCAAAGCAGGAAGGAACAATAGCGGCGTCGGTCGTACGTTTAGCCGGGCCTACAGCGGAGTCTCTGGATCCGGCGGCAATGACGGATCGGGCGGCGCAGGAGTGGCCATTTCAACGGGGCCCGTATCATCGGATGGCGCTGCTGCAGTCGACGACGACACGCCGTCGCAGTCCATGCAGCTGCTGCCGCCGACGCAGGTGCAGGTGCAGTACCTGGACCCCGAGGCCGACCGCATCCACGAGCAGCTGATGCGCAAGATTCGGGGCGGTGGCGGCGGCGATGATGCTCCCGCGGCTGATCCTCTGGGCGAGCCTGCTGCCGCCACAACGACGACCCATGGCCGGGCCCCGGCCGACGAGGCACGGGCTAAGGCGGCGCACTCCCGGCGGCGGAGCAGTCGGTTGCGGTGATTCTGGTCGGAGTAGATGGTTTTATTTATTTGTTCTTTGTAATTTTTTCCTTTGGAGTTGGCATTTCAGATAAGCGTGCATGCTAGATAACACGTGGTAGCATATATGGATGGGACAAGCGTATAAACACGGATCATGATTATTTTCCATGGATGTTTTGTTGGGTAATATTCGGTATTTAAGCAAGCTAGGGCAGTAAATGCAGTTTTTTTATTTTTTTTTTAATAATAGTGACTGAAATACTAGCAGGATTGCTTCGTGACGCATCAAACATATTCGTAAAAATCAAATAGTCAAGCATAAGCAATTTTTTTGTCTGGAAGATTGAAAACAAAATAGGACAGCACGTTTTCGTCTGCGCACATAATAGTACATGCTCTTGACAGGTGCTGAACCAGAAAATCCAAACAAAAATAACAAACAAGTGAAGAAAGCAGTCGTCACCACATATTCTCATCCATAGACATTCATCTTGATAGTCGTAACGTGTCGTAAGATAATAAAACAGCAATAATCATAAAAGACAGGATAGAATCGAGGTTGAGAAGAGAAAGGAAAATCAGATCAAACGGGCTGGAAGCATTCGGGATAATAAAGGAAAACACTCGTAAAAAAGACAAAAAGAAAGAAAGGCAGTGCAAAGACGCAACTAAAGATTGCTCGCAGCCTCGGTCAGAACAGAAATAAAACCACCGGCAACTCCGCCAATGCCGGCGGCGTTGAGTGTATCGCGAAGTCTCTTGCGACCGTCGTCTTTGTCACGGCTGCCACGGTCTTGACTGTCCCGATCACCCCGGCCGTCATGTCTGCGACTGCCGAGGTTGTACGACGATCTTTGGTGTGAGAGGCCGTGGGAGTGTCGGTCTCGGTCACGGCCATGGTCGCGATCACGGCTCTTGTCTCGCTCGCGCTCACGCTCACGATCACGATCACGATCGTGGGGACGCTCATTGCGGCGATTGTGCGTATTATCGTCCCGTTCCCCGTCGGTATCGCGGTCGTCATAGCGGCGGCGCTGAGATGAGCCATGGTCTTGCCCTTGGCGACGGCCCTGCCGTTCCCGTTCCCGTTCCCTTTCCTTGTCATAGTCGCTGTCGTGGCCGTGGTCGTCGTGCCGGCGACTGCGATCATTGTCTCTTCTGCGATCGCGCTCGTCGTCGCGATGCCGGCTGCTGTCTCGGCGACTGTCGGAGCTGCGGTGCTGGCTCCGGTTGCGGCTCCTGTTCCGGCTCTTGCTTCTGTGGCGGCTGCCATGACTGTGGCCATGGCTGTGGCTGTGGCTGTGGCTGTGACTGTGGCCATGACCACGGCGATCAGGATGGTGGCTGTCGTCGGGGCCAACCTCGACTAGTTCACCGTCTCTGTATTGGACCTTGTTCTTGTTCTTGTTCTTCAGGATCGACTTGGGGCCGCTCTCAGCACCGCTTGTGTCCACCTCAGTAGCAGGAGGCGACACAATAAAGGGATAGGAAGTGCCCCTCGTGCTGCCACTGTTGCTGGTGCTGCTCTTGTTCTCGGCCTGGTCGACTGGGCGTCCACCGCCACTGTCTCGCTCCCTAGGACTAGAGGGTGGCCTCGCCAGAGGGAACGTCTGCGCGCGGAGCCCAGCTGCCACCGGTTCGCGATCGATCTTGTCGTTGCTAGCACTAGGCATTGTCTGTCTACGGTCGTCCCGTGATATGCGGTCGGGAGGGCTTGTCCCGAGAGGTGAGTGTCGGTGGCGTCCGGACCGCCGTACTTCGGCTGACTGGCGAGCGTACTCGGCAATTGTTTCGCGACTCAGGACGCCGAGGACGGCAACAAAGGTCGGCCGTGCCTCGAAACGCACACCAGCCCGGGTCAAGACCTCGAGCGAGATCAGCTTGCGCGTGATTCTTGTCCAGATGGCATCCGGTGGGATAGGTCTGCCGAACGAGTCCGGACCAAGGTTGAAGCTAGCAGGGGCCGGAGGCGGCGTTGCCGGTCCGGCGCAGCCAGGGATCATGATACCAAAGGCAGCAGGCGCCGCGCCGGGTCGTGGGGAGAGGGAGCTGCTGGACTGGTACGGTGGGGGAGGTACGGTGCTCGAGGTCGGCAGTGCAAGTTGTGAAGCGCTGGCAGAAGGCCCAGGGAAGGACAATAGCGAGGGGGAGGATGGAGACATGCTCGACTGGGACTGCAGTGAGTTTTGGCGGACAACAGTAGCAGCAGTCGGCGATGAATCGTGGACAGAGAGAGTCTGAGACGGGTAGCTGCCCTGCTGCAAAAGGTGCGGGGAGTTATACGTCACGCCCAAACGGCCTGCGGCCTGCTTACGTTCATGCCCATCGATCCGGAGAAGGTGCTCGGTTGTGATCAGGCCAAAGCCATCCTCATTGTATGCCTCATCATTGTCATCTCTCGAGGCTAGCACTGGGAAGCTCCTGTCTGGCTGTTGCGACGACCAGGAAGCCGAACGGTGATGCATTGGGATAGTGCGAGGGGTGGTTGCCCAGGTAGCCATTGCGTCTGATGAGGTAGTAAGCGTCAGGTTTTTGGCTGCAATGTCTGTTGGCGTCAAAGTGTCTTGTGCCGATTCCGATACGTGCTGCAGCGAGGAGGAGGCGGCGGGTCGGTAGGGTTCATATACCTCGTCCTTGTGCAGCGGCGGAGGTGTGAGGCGGTTGTCCTTGACGGAATGGTGGTATTTCTCGTTGGCGTCGAACGGCTGGACAACTTCCTTGGCGTTGCGGCTGCCGGGCGTTTGGTATCCTGGAGGCGACGAGGTAGAAGGCGCTTGCCCGGGAACCATGTAACTGGGAAGAGGGAGCGGAGAGGCGCGAGGCGGGAGCTGGGATGATGTGTTATTCGGAGCCTTGAAGATCCCCTTGGAGTCAAGCTCTCGAATATAGGCAAGCAGGCTGTCCTATGAACTGTCAGCGCTTATTCGAATGCGTGTTTGTGCACTGTTGAAAAACGAGGCTGCAGAACGTGAAGAGGCTAGCGTACCTTGTGCTCGGAGAGAGTGCTGTTGGAGAAGCCTTCGTATACGAGTTCAGAGTAGAACACTTTCCAAAGCTCGTCAAGAGAAGCGACACCAAACTGAAAAGGAGTCACCACGTCCTGGTGCGAGAGACGGGCGGCGATAGCGTCGACTCGGTCCTTGATGGTGTCGAAGCCTTCGTCGTCGGACGGCATGGGGGAGATGGAGGGAGATATAGGAGGATGGGGGGAGGAGGTCAGATTGTGAGTGTGCGACGGGACCGGGGCGCAAGGGTAGGGGGGTGCTGGGGAGCCCATGGTCTCGAGAAGAGAGGCGAGTCGGGTTGCGTGCGCCATGAACCTGCTGCGAACAACTGCGAGCCGGTCGTTCGTCGGGCCGCCACTCCCATAGGCCGGAGAAGCGTGTGCGAGGGGTGAAACAGCGACGCTGACAGGGGTGGTGTAAGAATGCCCGCTGATGTCACTAGTATTGGGACTGGCTTCTGCGCTCGCTATGGAGCCAAAACTGTTGGCTCTGTTTTCAAAGGTAGGGTCGTAGTGCTCGGCAATGGACGCAAACTCCCTGAGAGAGGCATCGCACTCCTGCAGAACGGGTGTGAGCTGGCGCGAGCCGTCGTCGGAAAAGTTGGGCGACGCGGGGTTGAGAAGGCCGTTTGCATCACGGGCCTCAAAGCGCAGTTCCTTCAAGACGGCGTGCAACTGGCGGATCGTCTCGACCAGCGGCGGGTTGCTGGGCCCAAAGTCACGAAAGTGACGGTAGAGCGATCTCAGCTGGGAGTCGATGGCTTCGACCGCGTCGGTATTGCTGAGGCTGCCAAGCGTCATGGCACGGAAGCCGAGAAAAGGTGTTATTCGGAGATGGCGATGGGGTGGGAATGTACTCGTAAAGTAAAAATAGAAGTACTCGCAGGAGCAGTACTCGTATTAACGTGCGGACTTGATGTGGTGGAGAGTGGCGATAGGCAAAGATTGATACGAGTGCTCGTATTACAAATGAAGAGAGGATGCTGGCAGAAAAAAAAAAGAAAAGAGGCAAGATTGGAGCGTTACACTTCTTGGCCAAGATATGGCCAGGCCCGGAATGACAAGTCGCGAATTGCACCGTAGTGGCCGAAGTATGATGAAAGAGAGGAAAGCCGACGTCACACGTGCTGGATGCGGGGCAATGAAGACGAGGACGACAGCCAGGGCGAAAAGGGATATATCAACAATACGAACGAGTTGTGGCTGTGAGGTCATCGCAGGGGGGGGGGGGGATATGCAAGTGGATGCAAAACGTGGAAAATCAAACAAATGAGAAAACGAAAACAGACGACGATAAAAAAGACACGGGGAGAAAGAGACAGAAGATGAGATCAGTTGAAAAATCAAACAACCGACCGAGTGCTTGCGGTGAGGCAACACCGCCTGAAGAGGGTATCACAGGAGCCCTTGCAAGGATGACGACAAAAGGCAAACAGAGTCCTGACTTTAGTGTCTCCATCAACCAACGGCCATGGTATCGCGTCGGCTCGTCAGCGGGTGCACCGCGGCCGCAGTCGTTGGCTGCACGGGAGTGGGTTGGGGTGGACCGGCAATTTCCTGCTTGGACGTGTTTTTCGGGGGTTGTTCTTTTGAATTGTACAAGTACTCGTAGCCCTGCTTAGATGGTGAATTCAAACAATGTTCTCGCACCTGGATGCGTATTGCATGAGAGCCCGTAGGCGATCAACCAGGTAGATGTGCTGAAAACACCTTGCAGCGTTTGAGTGCAGCGTTTGAGAGGCAGCAAATCGGGCACCGACCGGCCTGCTCATCGATGTGCCAGCCCAAAAAAATCAGGCTTGGCACTAGCTTTGAAATTAGGCTAGAGACCAATCCGTCTGTGCGGCGACTAGTCAGTCATACGGCCTCATGACTTGACTTGAGGCTCTGCCTCGTAAGGCACAAACGGTTTTGCACACTTGTGCTCGTAAAAGCTTGGGCCGGACGTCGACGGACATAAGGAGATGATCTCGGCTTGTGCGGCTGTATCGGTGAATTCCCAGTCACTGGGCTCGGAAACACGGACCAGTGGTCCAGTGGTGCTTTGTTGCTTGTTACCTGACAAGGCGTATCTGCATGTTACTCGTGCGTCCTCAAAAAGCAGGGCTGTCCGACGATAACGGTCACCGGCAGGTCATGCTGCATCTTGCCCGACCTTGATTGGTCTCACCGAGGAACACTTTGTTAAGGCTGCAGTGGGGTCGTCGTCTTGTCTCGCAGGTGTGGATTGGGCCGTCTTCTGGGGGCGCAGACGCAGGCTCCCCAGGATTCGGACATGCCACTAGTACGAGCCGTACTCGTAGGGAGCTCTGCCTGCTGCGCCACAGCCTCCATATGCTGATGTGCATGGAAGCAGCCCGCCATATTTGTGCGAGCAATTCTGCTGTGGCTCTCCCTGGCATGACACGGGGAGATGCAACGGTATGGTTCGCTCGGGCTAGACTTTGCGTGACGTGCATCCTGCGGGCAGGTCCGCAGAGATACGTTGTATGCTGGCGATTGGAGGGTTCCACCCACGGATGGAGGCTTCTTTTGTTCTTTCTTCTCTGCACTGACTGGCCTTGCTGCGGCCGTGAGAGCTGAGTCGAGTGGCTGCGGCTTCGCGAGAATCCGATGCAGTGTGAAACGGAGGGCTCCGAGGTATCTTTTGCCGTGTTATTCGCGGCCGCCGATGACTGCACTCGTACGAGTCCATCGATGTGAAAGCCAACGACGTTGTGCACAGTGTCATTTGGTCTGTGCCTTGTTTGTGTCGCGGGGGGGTACCAAGACCAAGGTGAAAACTACAGAAGGGATCGTCGGTGTCCAAGACGCGTCGCCCGGGGGAAAAAGGCAAATATGTATCACGGGGTGGCTACACAACAAAGCAGTTCACGAAATGGGAAGGCGGCACCGGCACGGCACCGCGAACCAAAAGCAGATGGCAGGAGCACGCTCGAGTATGCACAGAAGGCGCATACCGAGCCGAGGCAGGAGCGTGTGGCAGGACGGAAGCCACGACTGACGATGCGTGTTGCGGTGGAGGGGGTGTCAGCAACACCAGAGTATCAGGCAACAGCCATACCGGTGAATATGCAGGGTCGTGGCAGTTTTGTGCTGCACATCGACTCTGCAGTCTACCCAAGCGGAACATTACCGCCTTATCGTGTTTGACACGGTCTGAATTCCGAGAAGAAGAAGATGATAAAAGTGAAAAAGAACAAAGCAGAAGAGACAGACTAGATCCGAGGCGAAGCACCAACAGCAGTGAAGTGACATCAAAGAAAAAAACAAAACAAAAACAGGGCTGTCTGCATCACGAGCACGAGCAACGCCTTGGCACGGAAAAAAAGAAGAAAAAAAGGCCAAGACACAGTAGGACGAGAACCACGTCGACGTCGCTGTACGACCTCGGCTATCCTTGACGTTCCTCCCATTTTGGCGGCGACGGAACACACCGGGCGGATGTTCCGTAGACGTGCACGCCCTGGCACTCGCTTGGGTCACATCACATCGAGCACAACAAGACACAAAGGTGCAAGGGCCAGACCGGGACACATGACCGGCGGATGAGAACCAAGGGAGACATCCGAAAGGCCACGGCGATAGGCGAACCAAACGACCGTGCACAAAGCTCTACGCGCGTTGGACACGGCAGCACAAGGCACGACATCCAGGTGAAATAACGAAAGAGGATGCAGCAGGTGACAGATGATGAATTATGATTTGAATCTAAAAAAAATCAAGAATTTGCTTGGATCCTATGCTTTGCTGTGCCTGGTGCACGACCTGTTTACAAGACAAAAGTGACAAACAACGAAGATTGAAGGAAATAGCAGTACTTTTGACAACGCCAGATGTAGAAGCAATCACAAAGAAGAGCAGACCCGAGAACGTAGTGCAAACAGCTAAAAAACAATCCGCTCCAGCGTGTAGGAGCCGACCTTCTTGCTGGTCAGGTGGCCGATCTCGCGCCGCGTGCGCTTGACCACCTCGTTGGCGTTGACCAGCTTCGTGCGCGTCACGTCCGGGTAGCGCAGCATGCCGCTCGGCGCGTTCATGCCGATCGGCAGCACGGCGCTGGCCGGGTTCGGGTTCACGCGCGCCGGGCGCGCCGTCGCCGCCAGCGCCGCCCCGGCCGCCGACTTGCTGTAGTCCTCGAGCGCCGTCGCCTGCCGCTGCAGGCTCATGCCGTACCGCACCGTCTCGCCCACAATGCCGCGCAGGTACAGCGCCTCCTGGACGCCCTCGAGGGCCGCGCTGACCTGCCACTTGAGCTGGGCGAAGAACTCGCCGCTGCCGCTGGCGTTGGCGTTGGCATTTCCACTGTCATATGCATCCGCGTCCAGCGCCGCCGGCGACGCCTCCTCGTCGTTGATCAGCCACTCGCCCGGCCGCACGGCATCGATGCACCGCGCCATCAGGTCCGCAATCAGACGGATGCTGTAGTTGAGCGGCGCTGGCGCCGGCGTTACAGCCGCACCCTCCCCTTCCTTAGTCTCGTCCTCCTCACCCTCCATGTCCATGTAGCGCGTGGCCCAGCCCTGGTCCACCATCTGCTTGCGCAGCACCTCAATCAGCGCCCGGATCTCGTCCGTCCGGAAGATGCGCCGCAGCCCTTGCACAATGGTCGCCGGCGGGCAGTTGCCCAGCTTGCCAATGGCAATGTCGAGCGCCAGGTCGCGGGGGTCGTTTTCCACCTGCTGCAAAAAGTACTCGGCAAGGTGCAGCTGCTGGGCGAGCTGGTCGAGCTCGCTGTTGTTGGCGTCGTCGGCGTCGTCGGCGTCGTCGGCGTCGTTGCTGGCCGTCTTGTCCGATGATGACGACGTCCCGTTGGTGAGCAACTGAACATTAGCCACCGGGGTCGCGACCAGCTCCAGGCTGCGCATCAGCAGCAGGATCGCGCTCAGCAGCTCCGTCGCGCTGAGCTTGGTCTCGTACAGCCAGCGCACCAGCAGGTCGAGGCTGGGGTCGACCTGCGCCAGCATCGGTGGGATGGCCTCGCCCAGCAGCAGCTCGGCCTCGTCGACGTCCCGCAGTTCGTTCCGCAGCGCAGAGTGCAGGTTGGCCACCGACAGGTGGCCCGCATCCACCAGGTAGTTGAGGATGTCGCTCGACGGGAGCTTGCACCGGAAGCGCAGGCGCTCGCCCGTGCGCTGGTCGGCGATGGCAAGAATGCGGCTGATGGCGTAGAGCACCCACCGGCGGTCCGTCTCCGGGTACTTGTGCCGTCTTGCGCCCGAGGGAGGAGCAGGCGACGCGGAGGCGGCTTGTGCGGCGGTCGTCGTCGTCGTCTCGTCGTTGGCCGAATCCTCAGTAATATGACCGTTGGTGAGGCCGTTCGTGGTGGTGGCGGTCGTGGTCGCAGACGCGGCTGCTGCTGCCACGCTGCTGTCCTGCACCTCGTCCATGGCGTCGCCAGACGCGGAGGCGTCCAGGGGCCGCTGCCAGCGCCAGTCGGCAATGGACTGGATCCCCAGCTTCTCGGCCACAAAGTCGTCAAACGCCACAACATCCTCCTGCTCCAGGAGCGCATCGCCCACCTTGATGTCCTCCTTGAGCTGCCGGATGTAGTTGCCCGACACCGTCCCCGGCAGGTAGAGCTTGGACAGCACCGCGTTCTCGTCGACCGCCTTGCCCTCCACATACGTGACGCCGCGGCCGATCGAGTCGATCAGCAGCCCATCGGCACGCCGCTTCCGGCTGCGGCTGCGCGGGGGTTCCAGCTGCACCGCCACGAGGTTCGAGTCCAAGAGGGCCACGGCCAGCTCAAACTGCGGAAAGTACGACACAAACGAGCACGCGCGTTGTTTGCTGTCGCCCGCCAACGGCGCGCCCGACTTGGCCGTGGCCTCGACGTCAATGCCGGTCGACGCCTGCAGCGACTGGAAGAGGGGGTTGTAGACGGAAAAGGCCGAGGGCGTGGCCGCGAGGATGCTCGACTTGGACAGGCGCAGAAACGACGACACGCCCGGGATGGCAATCTGGCTCGCCACGCGCGGCAGGCTGCGGCTCAGGTCGTAGGACAGCACGCTGTCGCCCTCCTTGGCCAGCAGCGAGCCCGAGGCAACATCGAGCCGGTACGTCGGGGAGCTGCTGCTGGTGGTGCTGGTCGTTCCCTCGGACTCGGCCGGTGGCGATGAGGGCAGGCGGATGTAGTGCATCTGCACCAGGGCGGCCTGGTGCTGTTGTTGGCTGCTCTGGCGGCTCGGGTCGACCGCCAGCAGATGCAGGTAGCGTGCAGGTGCAGGTGCAGCCGCCGCAGCGTTGCGGCCCGTCACGGTCGACACGATAAACAGGACGTCGGGGTTGAAGCCGCTGCCGTCGGCGCTGATGCGCTGCGAGAAGTAGCCCGACACAAAGTCCTCGCCCAGACCGAGACCCTTGATGACATCGCCGGCCACGCCCAGCTGCGAGAACTCGACCTTAAGGCTGGCGCCGCGCGGAACCAGGTCCGGGGCCAGGCCGGCCAGCGCCACCTTGTACTTCTCCTTGAGCGAGGCGCCGGCGAAGCACGTCACCTGGCCGTCCTCGTTGACCGCCAGCAGGTCGGTGCAGGGCAGTGTCGTGGATGCCGCCACCTCGGGCACCGCGTCGTGGGGGAGGGACAGCGAGTGCAGCGCCACAACGTCCCCGCTGCGGCCCAGGCTGACCGACACGGTCTCGGAGGAGGTGCTGCCGCTGGCCTCGACAGTGTCCTTGAAGAGCGACAGTTTCCGCGCCGGCTCGCGCGTCGCAATGTATGTGTAGCGGGCCACGACGGCGTCCTTGCCAGCCGACGACCGCAGGCGCACGGAGCAGGGCGCGCACGAGAATTTGGCTTGTGGAGGCACGGGGTAGGAGGTGATCAGTCGTGATGAGGCGATCTTTTGTGAAAAAAAAAAATAATGTTAGCAAAACCGGTCCAAAAAGAAAAACATCGCTGGCGCAAAACATACATCGTAGATGTTGGCTGCCTCGCCGTCGATGCCCACAGACACCTCGGCCCGTCTGCGCTTCTTCACGCCTGGCCGCTGGCCGTAGACCTCGCCAACCACGGCCTTGCCGTCGACCTGGGCGACCGACCGCGGGAGGCTGGCGAGGACATATGGTTTTTGGATGTGGAAGTTGGACGCCATTGTGTGTGTGTGTTTGCGACGGTTGTCGGTGACAGGAGTTTGTCGAGCACTTGGGCACAGGTGATTCCCCGAGGTGTCGGTCGTGGCTCAAGAGGTTGTGCTGTCGTGCCCGGTCGTCGAGTCGGTTTGACAAAGACGTGAGGAAATTTGGGAGCGTCGTCGAAAAGCTTCAATTGGCGGCAGAAAAAAAAGTTGTCCTACCAAAAAATACTGCCGTAGAAGAAAAAGTTGCCTGGACCCGCAAAAGTCGGTGAGTCTAGCGTCGAATGTACCGTACACAGAAACCAAAATGCACGGTAAAAACACACGGTGCAATGGACGGCACGTGCTGTAGCGTCGAGCTGGGCCCACCTTGGCTTTCACGCGCTACACGCTCTTGCCATTTTCGCGCCGTAACGCGTCGCCCAGCTAAATGGCCTGCAAAGGGCAACTGCGTCCCACAGTCAACGACTGCTAAGCATACGGAGTCGTAGCGAGAGCACTTCTCCAACACGAATATCAGGACAGACGACTTTACGACACCGTCAGAGGACGACAGGCTACAACAATCTACATCTACTTCATATCTGGTCCGTATCATCAACCTACGCACCATCTTCGACCTTCATGCAGCGACTCAATTGAAGCACGGCATCTACGACGGAGCGGGCAGAAAGCGGCAGTCAGCGAGGTACGAAGAGTCTCGCAGACCTGATGAGAGGCTCTCTATAAGAGTCTCACCTACATCGGGCTTCTCTGACAACCTTCTAGGTCTATGTCGTCTGCCGCTGTCGTCATCATGGCCAGCGCGCCGGGAAGCGGCCAGCCAGAGAGGCTGCACCCGTTCTTCACCGCAGCACGAACCGGCCAGAATGACGGCAACATGCCCCCAAGAACGAACCAACCGACTACGCAGCCATACCAGGACGAGCACCTGCAGTCTGCCGAGCAGAGCATCCCGATAGATCCGGCAATGCTCGCGATGGACAGCACATCGGTCCCATATATCGGACACGGGCCGTCAGAATCGGCCCACACGACGGCACCCGGAGCCGTGCATGGTATGGTCATGCAAACTATGCTACCGCTGGGCTCAATGCCGGAGAGCATGCAGCCAGGCCCGATGTACTCGCAGCCGATCACACCATATGGCGGATACCCATATCCGGCAGCCTACCAGCAACATCCCGACCAGTACGGCGCAATGCAGCCCGCATCGGCATACACCCAAGCACCTCAGTATAGCATGCCGCCAGTTTCGGGGGCGCTGTATGAACACTCTTGGGGAGCAGCTGCAGACGGGCCGATAGCATTCCCGGTCGACCAGTTCCCCGCGCAGGAGCCGATTACCAGTGTCCCACTCCCGACGACCATCCCCAAGCAGGTTCCCCCACCAATACCGCTTGAGAAGAATGCCTTTGCGAGGTTACAGGCAAAGAAGAAGCCAGTAGAGAAAGCTCTAGTGCCGGTGCTGGACGACAAAACGCAGGTACAAGCGCCTGAGCCGAAGCGACGCGGACGGCCAGCAAAGAAAGCAAAGCAGGCCGTCGGCGAGACCAACGCACAAGCAACTCCAGAGTGCAACGCCGCGACAGTGCCGGATATCCCCCCGTCTAGCATATCTACGCCCATCCCAGCCCAAGACGGACGCATGGCAAAGATTGCCGCCGCAGGAGTGCCAAACGCGCCAAACCCGCTGCAGATCATGATGACAAAGGCTGCAAACGGCGGCTCTCCAGCACCACCGTCCACTCCGCAAAGGCGACTCGAGGTTAAATGCCAGTATGGCTCTCCCAACGACCCCAGCACGGCACGCATCTCCCAAACCATCAGCTCCATTCTGGAGGGCAAACATAGAGTCTTTCCCTCCTCCAAGGCAGCACCGACCGCCAAGAAAGCACACCCGTTGTTCGCTGCCGTGCGCTCAAAGCAGTCGTCAGCCAAAGCCCAGATGTCGGGCGGATCAGCCTCCAAGGCCCCGGCTGGGTCGGCGTCATACAAGCATTACACCTCGACACCGTGTTCCCCGAAGCGTCTACGCACCTATCAGCCCTCGAGCACGTTTCGGACGCCCCAGTTTGGCAACTCGAACGGCATTCTCCGTGTTCCTGGGGCCCGTGCGGCAGCCTGGCCATCTCGTGAGAATGTTCATGTCCGGCCTGAGGATCACTCTGCGGCTTCTGCTGCCTCTGCCGCCTCTGCCGCACAGGCCCTGCCCTACAGGAAGCGCAAGGGCAATGCCATCTGTCTCCGTGATGAGGATTCTCTGCTGGCACAAAAGCTGAAGCATTTGAGCATCTCCGCCGTTGTCGAGAACATGCAAAACGCCAACGGAGAGCACTTTCTGCCGCCTCCACCGGAGCTGCGTCTCCCTCGCAAGCACGTTGAATCTGGCAGACGGCTCAAGTCTCGCATATCACGCCAGCTGCGTTCCGACCATCCAGGATTGACTGCCTTGTCCGAGTCCATCACGACAACTCTGTCTGCCTTTGACAAGTACAGCAACGAGGCTGCAATGTGGACGCAAAAGTATGCGCCGTCGTGTGCACTGGAGGTCCTCCAACCCGGTGATGAGCCCATGCAGCTAAAGAACTGGCTGGAAGCACTCAAGGTGATTGCCGTTGACACTGGAGCGGGCGACTCTGCCGACGCGGGAGGGAAGGCCAGCAGCAAGGCAAAGCCGAAAAAGAAGAGAAAAAAGAACAAGATGGATGGGTTCATTGTCTCTAGCGACGATGACGAGTACGATGACCTAGTCGAGGAGTCGGAAGACGAGGCGCTCTGGACGGCCAGTGGCAAGTATGGGAAGCTCAAGAAGACGGTTGTGCGTCCGGGCAGCCTTCTCAGCAAAACAGGGCGTGCGGCTGCGAGACTCAACAATGTGGTGGTGATCAGCGGCCCCCACGGAAGCGGCAAGTCGGCCGCCGTCTATGCCGTGGCTAAGGAGCTGGGCTTCGAGGTGTTTGAGATTGGTGCCGGCAGCCGGAGAGCCGGCAAGGACGTCACGGATCGCATCGGCAATATGACCACCAACCATCTCGTCCAGCACAAGAAGAAGAAACAGCTCCAAGAGGCGCTGCAGAGCCAAGACACACCCACTAGCATCGACAGCACGTCCGACCTCGAGGATTGCGATGGCGACGACGACGCGGAATTCCCACCCACTCCGGAGCCTGCACCGCCCGTCAAACAAAAGACCATGAGCTCGTTTTTCAAACCCAAGAACGGGACAGCAGCACCGAGCCAACAAACTGTCAAAGCAGACGATGCGGCATCCGGGAAGCCCAGCCCGATCGAGCAGAAGCAGTCGCTGATTCTCCTGGAGGAGGCCGACATCCTCTACGAGGAAGACAAGCAGTTCTGGACCACAGTCAACGCGCTGTCGGCACAGTCGAAGCGTCCCTTTGTGATCACCTGCACCGACGAGACGCTCATCCCACTGCGTCTGCTGCGGCTCCACGCCATCTTCCGCTTCACGGCGCCGCCGGTTGATCCCGCCGTCGACCGCCTGCTGTTGGTCGCTGCCAGTGAGGGCCATGCTCTCAAGCGCGAGGCTGCCAAGTCTCTGTTTGAAGCCCGCGACTATGACCTGCGTGCGTCGCTCACGGAGCTGCAGCTGTGGTGCCAGATTGCCGTGGGCGCCAAGGCGTCTCGCTTCGATTGGTTTATTCCACGGCAGCCGGAGGGCATCGATCGCGATAGCCATGGCCATACCAAGCGCGTTGTCAGCGAGAACACATACTGCCCTGGGATGGGCTGGCTCAGTCACGACGTGACCATCTCCAAGGACGGGCGGCGGGAAGACAAGGAAGACGACTTTGTGCAGCAGGCGTGGTCGGACTGGCAGCTGGACATGGGGCAGTGGCAGGACACGCTGGACCTGACGACATGGGCGTCCCAGGCGGAGGCGGCGGGGCCGGCGACACGCGAGAGCCGGCTGAAGCTGCTCGATTCGTACGGCGCGTTCACCGAGGCCATGAGCGATGCCGACATGGTGTCGCACAAGGTATTTGCCACGGGCAACCAGGTGGCGTTTGATGCGACGGAACCGGAGCACCCGCCGGGCGGACCGGACGAGTACCCCGTGGGGATGTCGCTGCTGGACCGGACCATTGCGGCGCACGAGAACGACCGGCTGCGGCTGCCGCTGGCCACGTCGCTGCGCTGCCTTGCGAAAGCGGTCCTGAAGGCCGACAGCGCGGGATGCAGCAGCAGCAGCCAACCGCAGCTCGACCACGTGGACGCGGCCAAGGTCATGGGCATCATCCACCGCGAGCACACGGACGCGCACAAGAACGCGCTGGTCAACCGCCCTGCCATTGCTAGGATCGACTTTGCAGAGGCCTTTGACTGCATCGCCGTCAAGGACACCGGCGCCTATGTGGCCACGACGTCGCTGGAGCCGTCGGTGTTTGACCGCAACATGCTGCCGATTGTCATGGACGTGGCGCCGTATGTGCGCAGCATTGTGGCGCACGACGAGCACCTCAAGAAGATGCGCCAGAAGCAGAGCACCTTTCTGACCGAGGCGGCGTCGTCGGACGGCGAGCTGAGCGAGGGGCCCCTGCCGGCCAACCGCCGCGTCCTGAAGCGCATGCGGACCACGCGCACGGCCCTGTCGGCGCTCGAGGGCGGGTCGCGCAGTGTCACGCGCAACGGCAGCTGGTTCTCGGCCGACGTCAACCCGCTGCTGGTCATGAAGACGGCCGGGCCCGGCTGGGGGCATGCCGCCGACGTCGAGATGGCCAAGTTGCGCGAGGCGGCGGCCAAGGCGGACGAGGCAGCGGCACTGGCTGCGCGGGCCGCTGCAATGCAAGCTGCCATGGTACCCGCGCCTGCACCTGCATCTGCGCCTGCACCTCCTTTCGTGCCAGTGTCAGCTGTGCCTGTGCCCAGCTATGCCGACATCGCACCCTATCCCGGCCCCGTCCTGGCACCTGCGCCGTATGCCGGGCCAATACCGTATCCGCTGCCGCCGTCGTCCGTGGCACCCATGCTGTACCCGCCGCAGGGCCACATGGCGCCCATGCCTTCCTACCCAGCACCGGCGCAGGCCATGCCAGCAGCATACGACGGCCAGATGTACGGCGGCCAGCCATACGGGCAAACCTATGGCCAGCCATATGTCTTTGTGCCGGAATACGATCACCAGAACGGCGCCTACCATGCAAGCAACCACCAGCCCGATGCGCAGACACAGACGCCCCCCATGGACCCAGCCCAGCAGCTCGCCTAGCAGGCACGGCAGCGAAGCCCACGGCGACAGGAGCGTTGGCCGCGAACGAAGAAACACGGGAAGAAGGCCCGCAAGGGGCAGTTTTAGATCACATAGAGAGGAACATAATCTCGCCAGCAATATTACAGCACAGCATTATTTAAACGACGATGTGGATTGTACTCCGTATGCCGCGTGATGCTTGAAATTGAACTTGGAACTCGCTAAATGGGTATCTCGATTGGTTGTTCTGCAGGCTATTACCTGGACACAAATCATGCTTCTGTCTCTATATAATTCGTCTAATCTCCAATCGTCTGATCTCCAATCGTCTGATCTCCAATCGTCTGATGTTGTGTGTTCGACTATATTTTTGTCCAATAAATATCCACCATCGCTACAGCAGGTCGGCCAGCTCGCGCCGCCGTCTCCGCCGCGCAGCGCGCTGCTTCGCAATCACATCGTCGACGTCGTCGCCCGCCGAGGAGCCCGAGATGATGGACGCCGCCGGGATGTAGGAGGAGGGGGCGGGGGCGGGGTGGTCGAGATCAAGATCGAGGTCGACACTGAGCCGCGACGATCCCGCCGCCCCCGCCTTCTTGTCGCGCAGCCGCTGCCGCTCCCAGTCGCGCTGCCGCTGCTTGCGCTCGAGCCCGGCCAGCGTGTCGTCGAGCTCGGCCGCGTGCTGGCGGCGTGCGCGGACGCGCTTGTCGGCGGCGGCGGTGGACTCTATTATCTCCATGCCCGCGCTTGGGGGGTAGTCGCGCCGGCCGGCACTGCTGATGCTGTGCACGCTCATGCTGCCGCGGTAGTTGCGGCGTCGCGCCGCGGCGGCGGCGTCGGCGGCGCTCACGTCGCTGCCCGTGCCCGTCCGGCGCGACACGTCGCTGTAGTCGGCCCCGCCCTGCGCATAGCTGCCGTAGGCCAAGAAATCTTGGCTCTTTTCCTTGCGGCTACTGCTACTGCTGTCGTCGAGACTGGGCATGCCGCGCCGGCGGTTGCGGTACGCACTGGGATCACGCAGGTCGACCGTGCTGACGTGGCTCTCGGACGCGCTGTCGTTGTCGTTGCTCGGAGGCGTCGTGTTGCTCGACGAGTGCGGGCCTGTAGGCGCGGGTGGTGGGGGGCTGTTGTTGCGGATAGCAATGGCGTTTTCCACGTTGTGATTGTTACTACCACTACCACCACCACCACCCGAGCTCTTGCTCACGTCCGTGCTGGCCAGCGACGGCGACGGCGACCGCGTGCTGCCGCCGACGCTGCTGACGGCCTTGGCTAGGCGGTCGCGCAGCTTCATCATCTTGTAGCGGTTGCGCACCGTGAAGCTGTCGTCGCTGTCGCTGTGGCTGCTGTTGGAGCTGTCGTCATCGTTGTCGCCTTTGTGTTTCTGCAGAGCCAGTGCCGTAGGAGACGAGGCACCGGGGGCTGACACAGCGTCGCTCCCAGCAGGACTGTCGGGAGGGCCGACGGTGACGATCAGTGGCTCTGGCGATGGGGCTTTGCTGTCTTGAGCGTTTTCCCTACCACTGCCTCTGTTGCTGCCCTTGTCGCTGTCGCTGTCGCTGTCACTAGCATGATGGCTGAGACGGGCCGAGAGCACGCTGTCGTTGAACTTGACCGATGCGGCACCACCTTCGGAACGAGCGGGAGGGGGCGGCGGCAGCCTGCTGTGGCCGTCACTGTCGCTGTCGCTGTCGCTGCTGTGCGCGCTGGGTCGAGACGAGCGGGACGAGCGCGATGAGCGCGACGAGTGGCCCGAGCGAGCCGAGAGTCCGGAAGGCGCCGTGGCAGCAGCTGCTGCTGTGGCAGCGGCGGTGGCAGAAATGGTGGAAGGAGCGACTGCACTCCCGGCAATGGAACGCCCATGCAGTGCAGAGCCACCGCGGCTACTCGCACTTCGGGTCGAGTCGCTGTGGACGCTCGTCGATACGGCGCTGGCTGCTGCGGGGACAGCAGCGCTTCTTCGTCGTCGCGGGTGGATGGCGGAGTGGCGCGGGCTGGACAGAGGGCTGTCGTCGAACCGCGCGTCGCTTCTGGTCGGCGGGCGTCCTCCTCCTCCTCCGCCATCACTACCACCCCCTGCAGCGCTTGATGCGGCAGGGTAGGCCAGGTGTCGGTCGTCGTCGTCGTTGTCGTCGCCACTGTCGCTCGACGAGCGGCTGCTGGCCGAGCTCACGCTGCGTGCCGGCTCGGCGCCGTGGTTGAGACTGCTCGCCGCGGCGGCAGCAGCACCAGCGGCAGAAGCAGCACCAGCGGCTGTGGCAGCGCTTCCGACCGAGGACCTGCGTGGGGCATCCGACTGCGACCGCTCGCTGCCGCCCTTGGGAGCAGCACTTTGGAGGCTGCTCGCGAGTGTTTCCTGGCTGCGGTCAGGCTGAGGCCGCGTGCGTGCTGCTGCTGCTGACGAAGGCTCATTCTCGTACTCGACCGTGATCAGATCGCCGTCGTCGCCTTCGTCGTCGTCGTTCGGCGGGGATTTTCTGTCGCTTCCGACTTTCCTGCTATCGTTTGTCCGTCTGGTCGATGTCGAGGGCGGCCGCGAACGAGGCAATGAGCCAGTAGTTGACCGGCTGCCGCCGCCGCCACTCTGTTTGATATTCTCCAGATCGTCACCGAGCGCACCGCTCATGCGAACCTCCTCGCGCGGCCCTCGCTCGCGCCGCGATGGATAGCGCGGTGTCTTGGGGTACACGTGGAAGCTCTCGCTGGACTCGTCCACCGGGGCGCGGGGCGCAGTAGACTGGGACGGGGCCGGTTTCTCCGGGGCCGTTCGGTCCGAGTCCGTCGATGAAGAAGATGATGAATCAGTCAGAGAGTCCTCGCGCGAGCCTTCCTTGTCGATATTCAGCGTCTTGGCGGGGGGGACCTCGCCGTTGGCCGAAGAAGGAGGCGATGTGCGCGTCAGGGTCGGAGGCGGCGGCGGCTGCTGGGGGTGGGAGGGGGCCTCGTCGGCTGCCGAGCCATTCAGAGCGGCAGTGGCAGCAGCCGATGTCCCATCGTAGCGGCGGGCATCCTTGGCTTGATCCGGCCGAGAGGAGGAGGTGCGTCCGCCGTCGGCGTAGCGGCTGGAGCGGCGTGCATCACGGTCGCGGTCACGGTCACGGTCACGGTCACGGTCGCGGTCGCGGTCACGATCCGTCCGTTCACCACGCTCGGGGCGCTCTCGTCGTGGTCGCGCGTCAGGATAGTAGTTGTAGTCATCGCGCGTTTTGGATGCCTCGAGCGGCGCATTGCCTTGTGAGTATAGGGACCAGCGGTGGTTGGCCTCGTCGGCTCCGCGGTCACGCGGGTCTCTTGAGTCCCGCGCGTCTCTCGTCGAGTCCCGCCGGCCCGGTCGGCTCACAGCATCGCGCGCGGCTTCGTCCCCCCGCGTTGACCGCCGCCGATGCATATCCCCTCGTGCTTCTTCTTCTTCATTCGTGGGTGCGTCCCGAGGCGCATCTTTGCCCACGGCCGAGGCAGTGCCGAGCACTGCTGCTGCTGCTGCGGCACCCGTGATCGGGTCCCATGAGGCATGACGCGTAGTCGAGTTGCGCTGCGGCTCGTCGTAGCGTATATCGCGCGAGTCGCGCAGGTCCCGGAACTCGCGCGAGAGGCGCGGGGCCCGGGGGTCGCGCGACTCCCGACTGCCTCGCGGGTCTCGCGAATTTCTTGCATCGCGCGGATCACGCGGATCTTCTTCGCGGAAAGTAACCCCCCGCGACGTCCGCGGGGAGAAGTTCTGCGGCATCGGCGGCATTTGCGTCGTCTGCGGCGGCGTCGGCGCCGTCATGTTCACCGGCGGAGGCGGTACATAGCCCGACCGGTTCATGCGCCGCACCCGCCGCCGCTCGCCAATGTACTCTTCCACGGTGTCTTGCCCGGCAAGTTTCGCCGCCTCCTCCTCCGCCTCCTTCGGGTCGCGACGCGCGGGCCGAGCAGCGTCCTCCACGGGTCCGTCGCTGGGGACGCGCTCGTCCACGACGACGACCTCGCGCCGGCCGCCTCGCGAGCCGCGCGCCGGTCTCGTCTCTACCGCTGTCGCTGCCGCCGCCGCCACAGGCCGCTCGTACTCGCGCACGCGGTCTCGGTCATAGTGTCGGCGGGCCTCCTCCTTCTCGTCAACGTCGTCGTCGTCGTAGTCTGCGTCCTTGGCGCGGAACCGGTCGACACAAAAGGCGGCGGCGGCGACGGAGCCGAGGAACAGGAGCGGCGTCTTCCATTTCCCTGACGACGACTTGTGGGCCGAGGCTTCATGGTGGTGGTGGTGGTGATGAACGTCCGAGTCGTGTCGCTCGTGGGCGCGGTCATGCTGGTCGCGGTAGTCGCGGTGTTGGTCGCGGTGCTGGTCGCGGTGGTCGCGGTGGTTGTCACGATGGCTGTCGCGACGGTCATGGTGCTGCTGGCTGCGGCTGAGGCGGTGGGCGGTGGGCGGGTATTCGGACTGGGAGCGGTGCTGCTCGCGGCGGGGGTGCGCGCCATGGCGCTGTGGGGAGTGGGCGGGGGAGTGAGAACGGGAGCGGGAGCGGGAGCGGGAGTGGGAGTGGGACGGTGATAGGGAGCGCGCACGGGACGGCTGTCGAGATGGCTGGCGGGACGGCTGGCGGGACGGCGGTTGTTGCCGCGAGTGGCGGTGGGGGTGCTGGCCGACCGGTGGCGGTGGCAGCACTACGCCAGACTGTCGTGACTCTGTGGCTGCCGACGCAGACGGGGCTGGTATTATGGACGGGTCTCTGGCCGCGCGAGGCTGCCGCGCTGCTGCCGACGCGACGGAAGACGATGCGCCCGTGTACGCCGTGGAGGCGGTGGCGGCGGCCCCGGCGCGTTCGCGGCGTCGACGCTGCCGGGCGTCGGTCGAGTCCGGCTGTTGTGGCTGAGGGGGGGGAGGCGACATGGGCGGCACGGAGTGGACGGCGACGGTCGCGGGCGAGGAAGAGGATGCGTGGTGGTTGTGGTGGTCGGGTGTTACCGGTGGTGGTGGTACGGCCTGGCCTGGGCGCGGTCGGCGCGTGCCGCGCAGGTCGATGTGCGGGATGGACGAGGCGTCGCTGCGGCTGTCGTGGTCGTGGCTGTCGTGGCTGTCGTGGCTGTCGGGGGCGCCGCCCGCAGCATCAGGGCGCCGCCGGGACATGTTTAAGGTTTTCTGGTGGTTTGAGGAGTATTGCTGAAATTGTCAACACTCATGGACACGGCAAAAAGTGTCGAGGTGCTGTTGAAGGAAGAGCTGTCTCGGCAGCGGGCGATGAAATGGCTGGAATGTAGCGTAACGGGAAATGGTGGAGGGCGGCGTGTGGAGAGGGTTCAGCTGACGGGGGGGGCCTGTCTGTCGCAAATGGCCAAAGGCGCGTAGAAAGTCGGAGTCGACAACTCGGTTGTGAAGGCGTTTATTCGTGATGCCTGAAGTAAAAATCGGTGAAAACGAGACGAAGCAGTTTCAAAGATGCCTGATCATGAGAGCAAAGTAACAGCACGCAGTGTCCGTCGCAATATTCAAAATATTCAAATGGCAACGAAGACAGACAGACCATCACCAGGTGACCGAGTAGGGGCTACTACGGAGTACAGAAGAAGGATGAGTAGCAAGTGGGAGGACGAAGAAAAAGGCAGAGTAGAAGAAGCTGAGTTTTTCCGTAGGCACCAGGAGGGAGCCGGTGTGCGATTTGCTGGCAGGCCACTGCTGTACACTTCACCGTTGTTTTGTCCTGCATGCAGGTGCCTTATTAGGAGAATCTACGACGTCGTTGTCCGAAGCCTGCAGAAGTGAATGCTAGATTCGGCAATGAAGAGGATCGATAGACAACAAGCGCGCGGGGCGGCTGCATATAATATGGAGGCGTGAAACGCCAGCATGCATCTAGAAGACAGCACAGCTGGCATGATTGGCGGCGGATGCGTCCGGGCGGTCGAGAACCGGCAAAGATGCCGAATCGATCTCACCGTTTTGGCAGTAGATGTGCCATTATTGACGACGGGTGTAGCTAGAAAGCAAACTATCAAATTATTCAAATTATTCAAATTATTCAAATTATTCAAATTATTCATAGTAGTAGCAATCTGAGGAGCATTTCTTTTGTGTCACTTTGCTGTCAAAATAGATAAAAGACTGTGCATTCTTGTACAAAAGAACGGTGTCTCATGGCGCGGTCCATGGTGTAGCGGAATGCGGGAACAGCCGTAGCGCACCATAGGCTTTGAGTCACTGAATCACCTACTGGGCATAACGTTATGAACTCAGCTAACGCACTTTTGATTGAACTGACTACCCGATGACACCCTCTCCTGACGCCCGCCTTCTAATCCAAATCACCAAATTCCAAAATCTAAAATCCAAATCCAAATCCAAACACCAGCTTATGTGCTCTTCTCGACGATAAACTTGACCGCGGCATCGCCCCAGGTGGGAATCTCCAGGCCGTGGACGGTCTTGTTGTTGCCCTGCGCGCAGTAGACGTCGCCGGTGTTGCAGTAGCTCTGGACCTTGTCGGCATAGTTGTTGAGCAGGGCGAGATGGGCGCCCTGGCGGGAGAAGATCTATTTTGTTAGGGATCGGCTGTTGAGTCTTTTTGGGGGCCTATTCTACTTACACCATTGTTCACCGTGTTGGTGCCGACGTCAAAGGTCTGGTTGCGCGTAAAGGTCGGGTCGCCAAAGACGGTGACGGCCGAGATGTGCTTGACATAGCTCGCGTCCAGCGGCGCGGGCTTGAGAATGCCGCCGGCCAGGACGTCGGTGACGACATTGCCGCCCTGGCTGAAGCCGGCCAGGACAATCTTGCCGTCGGGGCACACGTCGACGTAGTCCTGGATGAGCGTCTTCATCTTCTGGATGCCCAGGATGACCGAGTCGCTGTAGAGCGGCTCGACGTACGTGGCCGGGTAGTCCAGGGCGACGGCGCCGGAGTCGGGGATGGCGGCCAGCGTGCCGTTGACGACGGCGCCCACCTTGCCAAAGCCGGCGGCCTCGGTGGTGCCGCGCGCGGCAATCATGTAGACGCCGGTGTAGCAGACAACGACGCGGGGCTCGACGTTGGCGGCGGGGGCGACGGGGGCGGGAGCGGCGACGGCGGCAGTGGCCAGGGCGACGGTGAGGATCTTGGACAGCATGGTGAGAGGTGGTAGGTGAAGACTTTTAGAATAAAAGAAGAAGATGAAGATGGAGATGGAAGATGGGCAGGACTAAAAGAATGAATGAAAGAGAGTGAGTGAGTGCTTGAGCTGATGAGAGTGGAAATCAAAAGAACCAACACTCTGAGGTTGGGTCGTCCCCTTTATATTCATCCCATCATCCCATCATTCATCATCCATCCTCCATAATCCATGTCCCATGAAACCTTGATTCTCTACGAGGACATGGTTCCCATCGAATTACACATCTGTCGATCACTTATTGTTAGCAAGGCTTGTTCCTCGTATGCGGCGCAGGCTGTTTCTCGACAGGGTTCGAAATAGGCAGTTGGCAGTTGGCAACAAACAACACAGCCAAGCCATATATGGAGACATCTCATGCAAGGAGCGGATGCCCTCCCGCTCAACTCCGTACGAGGGACGTCGGTCTGCATCCCATGCATCCCATGCGTCCCATCTGGTTATCAAGGGACTCTATTTTTGTTCTTGGACGCACCTCCGCGTAGGGTGTTGTCTGCTGTGCATGGCTTACGCGGTGCGTTGCATCGTTTTTTTTTTTATGTACGACCATTGCACCGCCCATCGCGCCAACCACGCCGACCACGCCTTTTTCCACACCAAAAACAGTCTTGTTTTCCTTGGTGCCGATTCGCTCTTCTCCTGCCTCCCCACGTGCAAATCCAGCCTCAGCATCATTGGGGGGGCCCGAGAGCTGAGCGAGAGCTTGATCGCCGGAATATTATTCAAGAAGCATGATTCACAGTTGTCGTCCGTCGGAGCATTAATGAACAACCTGACCACCTCTTGTCCACTTCACCCACTCCCCCCCCACTGGTCCTCGTGTCGCCCGTCCCATTGGACACAGCCCCCGACCTGCATTAGATGGGAACATACGAAGTGGTCGTAAGTCCTGCACAATATGCCTGCCCATATGTCATGACAGATCAATAATAAACTCAAAATAAAATACGAAAAAAGATCGCAAGGGTCCCTGTGCCAGAAGCTAACAGCCAGCAGCCAAGAAACGTGCCCCCTTGTCGGCCATCGGCCATTCTGCAGCGGATATAAGAAGGACGGTGGGTGGGATCACATTCCGCCAGCCGTTCTTCGGCAGTTCGGCTCCTTCGTTCTCGCTGCAGAGCCAACGTCGCAGAGCTATTACCGCAGAGCCATCGTCCACAGAGGAGCCCCCACACCCACACACACGGCCTGGGACGCTCGTCGCGCTCCCGCTGTGATTAGATCGGACGGGCTAAACTGCAATAGGTGCGCTCCGAGATAGAGCTTTAGATAGCCCCTGCGAACCCGTTTCTTTGGGTGGTAATCTATCGCCATGGAAGATGCACGTTGGCCTGCAAGATAGGAGCTTTCTTGATGCGCTTTCTGGATGAGAGAATAACGACTGAACTGTGAATGAGCGAATAACGCCTGAAAATATGAGGTATGACAAGGCAACAACGGAAAACCGGTCAAAGATAGCAAAAGATAGGAAATGTGAAAGGCCGCGACGGCAGTCATTGTTCTTTGTTCGGATTGCATGTGATATTAAACCCTTTTTGTGTCCGTCTTCTGAGATGTGATATCAACAACTGCCCAGCTGCGATACTGCGAATGTCTGATTCCAATCGCGAAGCGTCAATATTTTGTTTCCACAAACATTGAAACAAAGTTTGCCACGTGAGGGAGTGAATGTTAAATGTCAATAGTAGTTATCCAAGTCTGAAGATCACGAATATATCATAATCAGCCACACAAGCCTTTGCCAAAGCAGTATTTTTTTCGTGATAGCTGTTTCGTCGGCAAACCCGCGTGCCTGCTATAATAGATGCGTTCGTCTACATGTAATCACAAATGACAGTCTGCTTGCTCCTGATCTACTATTGAGATGTGAGTATGTTTGTTGAAACCGCCTCTCTGCCAGTTTCAACTTTTCAGAGACGACACGCATGACGGCCTCTCATTAGATGGATCTGTGTATACTGAAAGGCCATTGTCCGATCTCTTTGTGCTGTTCCAAAGGCGTGCATTGTGCTTCTGCATGTTTCGATCTCCGTCGTCAGAGCGCCACGATGTTTTCCACCAGTCGTCCTGGACGGCAAATGGTTGGGCGTGTCCATCTGGTTGATGTCAGAGTGTCTTTGTTACCCAGGCCCTGGATCAGAACGTGCAAAGTATTCTTAGAAACAAAAATGAGCTCGATGAAGACACAAGATATAAGAGGAAGAGAACGGAATGGCTTGGAGGTGGGAGACGGTGATCACAGAACATCACCAAACCCCAAGAAGAAGACCGCACCGCAGCATCATCGAGCAAGCCAATGCCTGCCTCTAGCCACCCAAAGGAATCACCATACATACTGGAGGGCTTGGTAAAGAGTATCATTGTAGGTCTTCTCTCTGTCTCATCGGATACAAGCGCCATATAACAAGCAACCACAGCACTAACTAGGACAAAGCGCTACTTTCTACCCAAAGAACAGCGGCCCCGGAATGGAGGTTGCAGCTTCACAGAGGCTGAAGCCAGGACGCAGTTGAAGGCGTACTGCCACGCTATAGGAGACGCCAGCCCCCCCAGCAGTCCGAGGTTTTGCTTTGACGGATACCCGAGCACGTTTCGCAACCATGATGGGCTGAACCTCACCTCTGCGCGTCTGGGCACCGAGTTGCTTCACTGTCCCGTCATGGGGGAAAAATGCAACAAGGCCATGCTCCGCGGCGAACGCTTGCGTAAGCCGGGCGCTATGCGGATTGTCTTTGCTAGAGGCCACCCGGAAAAGATTGACATTGTCTTCCACGACAAGACACGAGCAACCAAGAAGGGCATGCGCCACTGGGCCTTTTCTATCGCGCCCCGAAAAAAAGAGCTCGCTGTTGTGAAGTGGTCGTTCGATGATCCGACTACGGAGTAGCGAGACGGAAACATCCATGACAACGAGCAGTCAGGGACAAATGGTCTAAAGTGGTCCTGTTGTTGCGCAGGCTGGTTGATGGGAGTTGATGGGGTATTGAGATTATTGTCATCCGTGTTTTCTTTTCCTTTCTTTCAAATTATAGTCTGCTTCTAGTCAACATCACTTGTTCTTGCATATATCACTTGTGCTTGCATTGTATAGTCTAAGTAGCTTGAATCTGAGACGTGAACAAAAAAAAAAAGAAAAAGAAAAAGAAAAAAAAGAAAACAGCGAGGGTATCAAAATCAGTGCTTTGACTATAGCAGCTCACATCTGCGAAAACGGCTGCGGCTCGTCGGTCGCCTCCATCGTCTCCAGCACCATGTCCGTGATGCCCTGGTCGTACTCGTCGTGCGTCAGGTAGTCGTGCGTGCTCAGCCGCTCCAGCGCCAGCTGCACCCACGTCTGGCAGTTGAACTCGTAGTCGTCGTTGTTGACCGGCACCGCCGCCATGAGCGCCGCCAGCGCCTTGGGCGTCAGCGGCTTCTGCAGGCACCCGACGCGGATCTGCGCAATGAAATTGGGCTCCAGCTGCGGCTGGTAGTTGACGCTGTCCTCAAAGACAAACCCGCCCTGGGCGGCCTGGGTGCCGCCGCCGCCACCGACCGCGTTGCAGTAGTATGTGTCGGCCGCCGCCACGGCGGTGTCGTCGTTGTTGACCGCCAGCGGCTCAAAGAGCAGTGCGGTGTGGCGATACTGTTGGAGATCCAGTGGGGCGCCCTTGAACACGATGATATAGGCCGTATAGGTGTGTTGCGAACCGTAAGACATCTTCGGGCAGCGGAGTCGGGGTGGTGGTGAGCACTAACTACTCGTAGCGCGGGATGGGCAACGTCTTAGTACTCCGGTACGTACTGTGTAGTAGTAGTAGATAGAATTGGGCGGGCTGGGCGCGATACCGGCCACTACTCCGTATGTGCAACACAGTGGGCGTCAAGTGGTGGTATCGGGACAGGCACAGGCGCACAGGTGGACTGTACTTTGGAAGATTTGTACTTTGAAAGACACAATTGTTGGTCGTGGCCAAATGTGGGAAACAATGTCCTTTTGGGAGGGGGGGGGACACGAAGGATACGGAGGGGAAGACACGATGAAAGAGTGAGGCTGAGGCGTGGCGGTCACATGATGTTGTTATGCACAGCTACGGCGTATATGGCCTCGCATTGCACAACCGCCCAGAGATGAAACGGCAGCAAAGCCACAAAAACAGACAAAAAAAGAGATAAAATAAGAGACAAAATAAGAGACAAAATAAGAGAAAAAAATAAGAAACAAAAAAGAGACAAAAAAAGAGACAAAAAAAGAGACAAAAAAAGAGACAAAAAAGAGACAAAAATAACAGAACAGTACCTTTTACTTTTTTATCTTCCGCCCGGTCATACTGACTGTTGGCCGACCATGACTCATTCCGTGATGGATGTATCGTGAAGGCGTTTTCGTTCTTTTGTCAGAAGAATACACGTGCAGCCTCGTCTTGTTCGCAGATGTGACCAACTGTCGCCGATCGCCGCCGATCGCCGCCGGAGTGCTTCATAATTGGCCGCCTTGTGAGTACTTTTGAGATGTCTCACCTCCAACTGAGTTGGCTGTTGGTACCTTTGCAGTCTTGTGTTGGAAATGATGTTGTTGCTCTTTCTGCTACGCCTTGTGGTTAATTTTCAAAGAGCCACTCCTTCGGTTGGTTGTCTTGTCTGTGTCTTTTCTTCTCTAGACCAACATCACTGCCATTCCCCAAGAACTATAAATACTTCTCATTCATTCTTTTTTTTTAAAAAAATCTTCCTTCTCTCTTTTATTTCTCAGTCTGTTTTTCTGTTTTTTTGCCACGTTTGTAGTAGGTCTTCCATTCCCTACAATTTGGTCTTGCATCGCTGCTAATCAATAGCCGCACCACACCTTTTCACGGTGAAGTCACCATGGTGAAATCACCATGGTGAAGATGAAGTGGTGCACATGAACGTGGCGTCCCTCCAGACGATCGTCTCTCCTTTGCGCTAGATCGGCAGATGGTTATTTCTTCTCACGGTACATCCAAAGCTGCACGGACTGCCAACCTGACCAGAGCACGATTGGGCATGGAAGGGAAGGTCAGATCCGCTGTATGCACAGGACGGGGCCGTGAGCCGTTTTACCTGATGCTTTGAGAGGCCAGGATCGGATTGAGCGCGTCTTTTTTTCTTTTTTTCTTTTTTTCTTTTTTTCTTTTTTTCTTTTTTTCTTTTTTTTTTTTGTTTTTTTTGTTTTTTTGTTTTTTTGTTTTTTTTTTTTTTTTTTTTTTTTTTGTTTTTTTTTTTTTTATTTTTTTCTTTTTTTCTTTTTTTCTTTTTTTGTTTTTTTTTTTTCTTTTTTTTATTTTTTTCTTTTTTTCTTTTTTTTTTTTTTTTTTTTTTTTTTCTTTTTTTCTTTTTTTCTTTTTTTCTTTTTTTCTTTTTTTCTTTTTTTGTTTTTTTCTTTTTTTCTTTTTTTCTTTTTTTCTTTTTTTCTTTTTTTCTTTTTTTCTTTTTTTCTTTTTTTCTTTTTTTCTTTTTTTCTTT